>QVRM01006416.1:0-82500 GCA_003439945.1 Dermanyssus gallinae
AACAGCAACAACTGTTGTCTGTTGTGGTAAGATGAAGAAACTACTACAGCAACAGCAACAGCAGCAGCAGCTACCGGTCAACCGCGACAGCTACCGACATGGCACATCGTCTCTTCGTTGGTCTCTGCTGGTAATGGTAGTGGTTTGGAGTTTCCTAGAGTTTCCAGCGATTTGCTGACGATGGTTGCCTGGTGGTTGCCTGGTTGCCCGGCTGGATGTAGCGAGCCACCCAACTGACGACCGATCGGCGAACTGCTGGAGTACCCACCGGAGTGACGACGTCTTGCTGACTGACTGACTCGCTGACTGACTGAATGAATGAATCTACCCACAGTCGATCTATCTATCTGCATGCTGCCGTTGTTCTTCGAGGAGGAGTAGTAGGAGTTCTCTTGCTGCTCCGCGCTCACTTGCGCGCTCACCCACTGGCCGGCGCCCGGCGCCCGGCAGCCCGCGCTCGGCTTTCCTTCCCTCCTCCCTGCCCTCTCCCTCTCTCCATCTGTCTGTATGTATGTCTGTCTGTATGTATGTCTGTTAGTCTATGTCTGTCTGTCTGTATGCTGGTCTATGTCTGTCTGTCTGTATGTTGGTCTATGTCTGTCTATATGTATGTATGTATGCTAGTCTATGTATGTCTGTCTCTATGTCTGTCTATTGGCCTATGTATGCGTTTGTCTGTCGATGGAGCTGGCCGCTTCGCGACCAAACAAACACCCATTCACTGCCATGCGCTCTGTACTCTTGCTCTTGATGGATGATAGATGACGATAAATACAATAGATAGATTCAAAGATTACACAGATCCATACATGGATTGATGGGTGAGGGTCAGTCTTCCGCTGCCGCTGCCGTAGCCGCAGCAGCAGCAGCAGCAGCAGCAGCAGCGGCGGTAGTGGTGATGGTGGTGGCGCTGCAATCGCCACCAGAGGGCGCTGCTGCCGTTTACTACGACTACTACTATCGCTGCCGTCTGCTGGGTGGTACTTCGACTACTTCTACTGCTACTACTACGATTACTACGTCGACGACAACGCCAACAGTAACAACAGTAACAACAATAACAACTCTACACCCACCACCATTACCTTTCGCGCAAACGCCAGATAGTTGGCATGTCGTAGTAGTAGTGGTAGTAGTAGTAGTAGTAGTAATTAGTAGGCGTTGTTGTTATGGCTGTAGCAGAAAAAAATTGTAGTCGTGACAGCGGTGGCCGGATAACGACGACGACGACATGGGATGAACTGAGTGAGGATGGGGATGAAAATCATGCTGACGACGACGACGACGACGACGATAATGATGATGATGATGATGACGACGACAGTAGTCAAAATGTTTTGGCTCCGCAGCGCCGCCTGGCGGCGTTCGATTCGCGCCGACGATCGCGATGAGCAAAGCGAGGGAGGGTCTGCTAGTGTTGATGTTCGATTTTGCCTGCCGACTGTGGTGAACTCCGAGTGTGTGGAGGACTTTTGACAGAAAACATGTGATTGAATAGCTGAATTGTTGATTGTCGTCGTCGTCGTCTTTATCTACGTATATACATGAATATATATGCATATAAATATATCGTTTCCTAGAGTGCTCTCGTAAATGTCTCTAGAAGAGACATCCCAGTTTCAGCAGCTCAGTGCCACTGCTTCATCGGTCGGTGCTAAACGGTGGAAAAAAACGGTTTTGACCATGAGCCTTGTTGGGCTGAGCTCGAAAGCTAATAATGGACTGCTGGTGTGATGACGATTTCTTCAAAGTGAACTTGCCATACCAAAACAGATAAAGTTGTCCGAACGCAGATTAATTAAGTCGGCCGACTTAATGAAATGTTTTGCAGTAGCAAACACTGTCGGTGTATCGCTTGTCCCATTGTCAGCGTTCATTTTTTTTTCTGTAACTGTTCCAACAGCTAGATAGATTACCTCAACAGCAAAAATCAAGGAGGTGAAAGCAAAAAACAAACCCGAGGATCAGCGTCGTCATGCGTCGATGTTGTTTTTTCTTTGTTGTCCTCTGTGGACACCACTGCTGTAATTGGTATTACCGAAATGACAGACGATGCTAGGATAACGATAGTGATGCTAAAGATCATGTTGTGGCTTCATACGACGAACGACAACAATTTCTCGGCTTCTCGCCGACAATCGGATCTTTGCTGGTGGACATCATGTAGACACGCGCCGCTTATGGATGCTGGTTAACCGCAACCAACCGTTGGCGAGCTGACAAACTGCCAGCCGAACGGTGCGTCACCACCTGCCAACCAAGTTATGGCAGTGAGATCAAGTGCATATAGTCCGTGAAGTGCATGAAGTCGGTGCTCGACTCAACTGGTTACCCTGTGATAATGACATTGATGACGATGGTGATGGTGATGATGATGATGATCTATGTGAGTCAGTGTGCGGGGAGATGTCTCATCTCTCGTCTCGACGGAATCAACCACAGGCACTGAACGGCCCACAACGACGCCTGATGAACTCGATAGTCCAGTGACGCAAGCTTTTGCAGCTGCTGGTGACACAGCTGCTGGGCAGTGGGCTGCACGTGTCGCGCCCATCATGGACATCATGGGGGCGGTCGGGGGCGCTGGAGATGAGGGCTGTGGAGGTGTTGGCACCCCCACCGGCACGACCGCAGAATGGACATCGGCAGCAGCGATTGCGGCGACGGCTGCGGCGACGACAGCGACAACAGAGACAGACATCGCGCTGAAGACCGATGCGGCCGCCGTGCTCGAATGCCTTCAGCGATCGATGGCCGATGCCGATGACGACGATGAGGACGACTTCATGCTACACAGCTGTTGTAACCTCCTCATTATGGCCACGACCAGTACGAATGCCAATGCCGGTAGTACTACGACCACAACGACGACGACAAACGACAGTAGCAGCAATGCTATATGCCCCCCTGATCATATCTCAAGGTAGGCGGGCGCATCTGTGGAATAAAACGCAATCATACATTTGTATATATATATGTATATATATATATATATATATATATATATATATATATATATATACATATATACATGAGTGCGGTGTGGCACTTATTTATTATGTAATAAGTTATTGGAGTCTGCCATTGAAACAGCCGTTTTACGTTTCAATTTGTATATATATATATATATATATATATAACCTCACCATATACTCATACTGAGGACACGTGTTGTACCGGTATTGTACCTGTCTCGAATGAGAGACAAGTACAATACCGGTACAACCGCCATTTCTTTGTGAGTTTTCTAATGAACTTTTCTAGACCGCCCGCATTTAGGAGTGGCCCTATGCAGCCTTGTCAGCGTGACGATCCTTGTTTTGAAATGATAGAAATGCCTGTGTCCACAAAGCTTGCTGGAGCTCTAAGTTATTAGACAGCACGACTGAACTTAGCGAGCGATTTGTCCAGGACATAAGGAATACCCTCGGAAAATAGTGGCACTCGCCGAATACCAAATCCTGAGCGGTAAATTCCTGCCGAGTCTCCGGACAGAAACAATGCTTCGCACTTCACTGCGTATTCATGTGCTTTAATAGGCGGCCCGGACGTAGTTATAAATATAAAACGCCTTCTAACCCACCACGCTCAACAGGTGGGTTCTGCGCACTATGTTGAAGGCGTTCCTGAAGTCCACACTTAATTTAGCTGTCGGCTCCCTGAAAAACCTTGCAAATTGCCCGGGCCTTGCAGCGCCATATTTACCCCAGCGATTGTCGCAAACCTTAGCTAGTGTTTGTTAATCTCCTTCTCTAAGGGACCCGTGTAGTATATATATATATGCTAGGGCAGCAGGGCTCCAATTGGCTCTGGCTAAAAACTAGCCTGCCTCCTAGTTTGCCGAAAACAATTTCTGTTGTTTAGGCCTGACCGGATCCGATATTAAGTTTGTTAATAGGCCCAGTGTCTAGGTATCCATCTTGGTCGTGGCCCGCAGAACCATAAAAGAGTTGACAATGTTGTTGGAGCCGACGTCTTCCTGGCCAGAGCCGGCGATAGAGCACTGTGACGGAAGACTCAGCGTGTGGTTGCACTGGTAAATGGGTTGAGTTACCTTCATAGAATAAAGAAAATTAAAGAAAAATTAAGCCCGACCAATGACCCCCGGCGGGAATGCTGAAGGCATTGTTTGCACTTATTATGAAAATTGCCGATAAGGCTGGGTGAAAATCCCGCCCTTTAGAGATGCTGGATTTTAGACACAAGGCTTAGTGAGTAGGTCGGGAAACCTGTCCCTGAAGTGGCAGCGCGGTCTGGGTAGCTAGTGCGTAATAATATATTGGCCACTCCACGCTGTCACAAGGATTTGCTGTTAAAAAGGCCCATATAAACGTGCTATATTTCCGAACAACGCCGGAGAAGTTCAAAAAAAGGCCAAGCATAGGGTGGGACGTATTAGACCCTAAAAATTCGAAAAATTATCTTCTATGACACTCTGAAGTACTTATGTATGTTCGGGGTTTTGCACAAACACCGGGGAGACTGGTAAAATAGTATTTAGGTTTAGAAAAGTCTGATACCAATCGCCCAGCAATTGTCGGGTGATCTTCTCCCCTCAGTAAATGAAAGACATCTCAAAAAAACGGTGGCACTTGCCAGGTATCAAATAAACCAATCGCGTTATTGCACGAGGAGCTCCCTGGTCGCCTATCTATATTCATTTTAGTCGACCAGAATTGGCTGCTTAGATCGTAGGAGTCAACGCATTTGAACCTCTTGCTCTGTTTTTTTTTTGAAAAGGCAACATTTTATCCCGACAAATTTACGACCATCTAAGCATTAAAGTAGTAGAGAAGATGCTGTGTCACTGAGATCTAGCCAAATGTATGGCAAATCGTGATTGAAAATTTTGTTTTCAAAAGTCCATTTCAGTTGATTCAATTGTCGGGTGTGAATTGGATTCGTTGGTTTTTTAGTATAAGGTTGTCCAGCCTCGGTCGGATTGAGCCTATCTTATCAACCGTTCCCTCGATGTGACAATGAACATCGCAGAAGTCAAATCATGTTTTTTCCTAAATGTATTGCAAGACTTGAAACGATCAATAATCTGTTCGCCTGGCGTCTAGCCAGAGAACCGCACAACAAGGCGGCTTCGTGGGCGTCATCGCCTACCTAGTCTCCTTTTCCACCCTTTATTCGGTAAATAAAGACGCTTTCTATTCTTTTCTATACTTATTTCGTTCTGCACTTTCAAGCAGCCGTCGTTCCTCGCGCCTAGCATGTTTTCCTGTAAGGTTTCTACAGTCGTTTCGTTAATATACTTGTTTACGTTTATGTGGGGGTGAATGGTAATGAACCATTCCTTTTATTGGGTTAACTGTACTTATCGTTTTTTGTTCGTCCGATCGTGGCCGATTATAGTACACTCCGGCATTCACCTTCAAAATCAACTTAAAAGTGGCCGGTTTAGTATTGAACCCACGACCTCGCGAATGAAAAGCAATAGCAGAGCATATTCCAGATGTGCTCTCCATAGATAATTTGCATGTATCTATTGGGACATGGCGTATGTATATTTATATATATATATTCAAAATCGTTAGTTATGTTCATTAGGCCGCGCGCTCTATGTCAGCCTTGTCGGCATCATCCTCATTCCCCTGCAACGGCTATTAAAAATACTATATTTGTGGCGCTATTATAATTTAAATATTTCTTTTATTTGTATATTTATAATATATGTATACATGTTTTCAATCTATTATTTCATTTTGGGTTAGAATTTATTTATGTCACTCTTTGTAGTCGACCGATGTGTGTTCAGTTCGTGCGGTCATGGCCGAATATACCTAGTTCCTGCATTGGTTTTATCAAATATGGTAACCTTGAACACGAATTCAGGAGAATATATGTATATATATAAATATATATATATATATATATATATATATATTATATATATATATATATATATATATATATATATATATATATATATATATATATATTATATATATATATATATATATATACAGAACTCAAGAAAAATGTCCGGACTTGTGTTGTCCGGATTACAGGAAGCTGATCTTCGGCTAGTTGATCAGGGATTGTTTAGCGGTGGCAACAGTGACAAACAAGTGCGATCGCTGTGCCACGATCATTGTTAGGTCTCGTAAGACGTATAAAGCGTACGGACGGAAATCGTGCTCTTAGCCGAATCGTTCTAATCATCAGCTGCTCGCGGGGTTGCCGTCTACTACTACGATATTGCCGATGTGCACGCAGCTGAATCAACGTGGGAGAATAGCCCGCCGCCGTTACCGCGAGATACACTTGTGGGCATATATATTTATATATATATATATATATAAACGGCCACAACGACGACATTGTTACAAGCGTTCGACGAATTCGAATTCACTCGAAGCTCTGGCCACGAACGGTGGTGAAGAAAACGAATTACATACATCGGTGAGGCTGCCGGGTGAAAAAGCTGGCGGCAATGTCGGTTCGACAAAGGCGGCCAATTGACGCGGGGTTCCGTGGCGTCCGTCGGCTCGCACCGCTGGTCATCGTCGCAGCTAACGTTTGATTCCAACACGGTGTTCCGGAGTTCTTCCGATTCGGTGTAATCTTATCGGCGTCGCTGTGCGCGCGCGCGCATTGACGAACAGTGCGGCGCTGCGCCGGTATACGCAACCAATTCGATCAAACGTATTGAACGATCACTCGTTATTATCAGTTACAAATCTTTGACACATTAAGGAATTAGGTCGACAACGTTTATATATATATATATATATATATATATATATTTATACCATATTTATTTATATATATATATATATATCTACGCATCGGGTGCTATTGAGCTCCAATCTATTTAGTGGACCTGGTGAAGGCAAGCGCGTGTTCCTAGCCATGGTCTGTTATTGTTATGGTAAAAGGTGGCTAAACGGAACGGTAAATCAGTTCCTACAGAACGATCTGAATCTCGATGCGACAGCACTGTCTTTCTGTGAGTGAGAGAACAATGACACCTACGAAGGCTCAGTGGCGTGAAATTACGCTTTTTATTACCACTCTGACTGCAAGACGGCATTCGACTTGCTTCCGCGGCGAATATTTGTGCTTTTTACGGGAATCTGAAACTGTATGTGATCGTACCGCGGTGTCTTGGTCGCTTTTGCAGTGGAGAATTTTGCCCCATACATCTAAGCATCTAAAAACTAAAAATTCCGGAACAATGGAATTTCTCATTACAAGAGTCGAAGGTAGTGGAACGAGATAGTGTATATATATATATATATATATATAATTGACACCGTATGTAAAAATACTTTACTGAATTTGTCCTACAAAATCGGACATAACGTTTTGGAAGATTATATATATATATATATATATAAATATATATATATATATACACAGGTGTGCATAAGTGGTTGATTAGTTTGGACCATACTGGAGTAGATTTTTAGGCCTTCTATTTTACTTATTAAACTTGACCTCCTGGTTTACGCCTAACCTTGAAATCGTTTTAGCGATCCATCATTACATGGAGATCCCAATTGAATTGTGTATATATATTATAGTTTACATAATTATAGTTACAACTTGTAGCATTTCACTCCAGACCGGGTGGTCATAACTCGTTCATACACGTAGAGACCGTCGAGTATGCGTCTTAACCAAACGTAAGCTGACCACAAATTACGCAAATATGTAGTCTTTCGTAGACTCCCTCCCCCCGTCGTGCCCATAGAATCTGCTCCTTAATCAAACGCCAAGTCATTATTTATGTACTATGTGACTCCGGACGAAATCGTCTTTTCGCAAGAATATTTGTGACGTGTCGAGGTAAAAATCCAGGCTAGTTTTCTATGTCATTGCAGACGAAGAACAGTTCAGTGCGTTGTTATCTGCGCTGAACGTTATGTGTGTCTCTGGAATTTTAGGGTTAAACGCAATAGATGCATCTTCAATATCTTCATATACTACTGCCTGTAGGAGATAATAACGCTCTAGTTACTGGGAAATTAATTTAATTAAAACAAGTCTCCGATAACTAAAGTATTCTAACTTCTACGATCTGGAGGGTTGTTCTTATTGACCTATAGATCTTACTCAGTCCCGTGGTAGCACTGGCGTGTTCCGCAGTCGTCTGGCTTTCTCCTTTACTTTATTAAGGGCTCGAGCATTCCAAGAACCCATTATTCAATTCAAGTGCTCCTTTTTTGCTTTCAAAGGGTAGATAATTATATACATGGTTATTCACAAAAAATCCTGTATTCAATATATACAATGCACAATATAAGAGACATAAAGAACGATTTACTATATAATAGGGCGCAATAGTACTATTGCGTGATAGATGTAATAGTAAAGTTTATAATAATATATCACTAGTTCATGGTTCTCAACATTCTCGCCATGCGCCACGAAAACATATTGTTGATTCGGTCAGATCGTGCCACAATTTTTGATAATATGGTTTGAGTTGCGAATATTAAAGAATATGGGTAGTTTATTCGACTGAGAGATTCGTGCGTACATTTTAAAATCTGCTCTCGAGTGTCGTTCTGATATAAGTAGTAAGTCGACACTGCTACGCTCTACCTTACGTCTCAATGCAACACGTCGAAGGAATTTAGACTGAACTTTTTCAATTGCATCAATATGTTTTTTTAAATACGGCAGCCAGACTTCACAGCTGTAGATGAATTTAGAAACTGCAAGGCTATTATAAAGGCGGATATAGAACATTGGACATTTGATAATAAAACAACGAAATATCGTATTACATATAAGGCATTATGTCCGCAATGAGATAAATTAAGAATTTGTAGTTCGCTGACCGCAATTCTCCGGGTGCTTTTGTCCAGGCGTTTCCGTGCAAATATCTTTAAGGTCAGGATAAAAGTAAAATATCCTACTGGTCAGCCCTTCTAGTGGCGAATGTTAGGAATAAGTAGTCTGCATCTTCATCATTCGACAATAAAGAACATCTATGTATAAATTTTAGCCGTTACAACTAATGTCGTGAGTCTTGGGTTTGAGTCCGAAACGACGCGGTGGGTTTGCGCCGCAATCTTTTCTCTTGTCGTGTAATTTAGCGGGTTGAAATTAAAAGGTATGAAACGCTGTAGCAAGCAAACCAGTTGAAATTTGAATATCTCACTTTGCGGTAACGTAGTGAGACATCGGACGTGAATGGAGTTTCAGGCGCCTACGCATAACAGAGGAAAGAAGCAAGCAGTTGTGCGTGCCATCCATTTGACGCGGCAGAAATGTGTGAGAACATCATAGCGTTTTCATTGCAAAATTTTATCAATCATCCGAATTTTGACTGTTCAACCGGCCGATGTTGTGCACGAGAGGTTAGCTTACCGGAAGGCGTGCGCGCTCGTGCGGTTCCGAAGAAGCTCAGCGAGCCATAAAACTGCGTATGGGGACTGGGCACTAGAACACCTGTTCGGGTTTCATTCGGGAAGGCCCGTCTTTTTAGATGCGTCGTCACCTCCTTCTAACATTACCTTTAGCTCGAACGACTGGAGGGCACGGTGGAGGACTGGTTTTTGTCACAGCCGCAGAAATTCTAAGAACAGGAAATCCTTCATGAAACAGTCGGATAGTTGTGTTTAGGCCTCTGACGATACTATGTATGCCTCTGTTGAATAAATTGAATTTCAATTATATTCAAACTGTCCTTGCTTACCGTTTCAATTGAACCAATCTATCAATTATCAAGGACAACTTTTGAATGCAGAATTCGTGTAGGTGAAACCTACAGCTTAGCCTTGTTGAGAGTGATTGCCTCCAATCTCAGCAAAGATTGCATCTTGTTTATCTTGAGAATGCGGTTCCAATTTCTCTGTAGCTATATGCTCGTAGGCTATTAAATTTACGCTGATAGAAAGTAACCAAGCTTTAGAATTCTCTTTACAGAACGGGGCTTGCACGAGCAACAAGTAGAACAGAAAGAAGGCTTCCTTCCACGGGTTGATCTGCTTTCTGTTCACTGCTATTGGCGTGACTGTACGTCTACAACAATGCTATATGTATAAATTGATCTCGGGACTTTTTCTAAGACGTTCATCTCCTTCTTGCACATTTAGAATTAACTCTGCAACTCGAAGAGTTAAGGTAGGTCATTGGTATACATGTATCGTTTATGTCTATTTTTAATTTAAAATGAATTTAATTTCCGTTGACTAGTCATTTAATTTACTCCGAGCAGGACTGTTGCTCCATTGTTTGGTGTGCACGAGGAGCAGTATTGGCTGGCTATATTTTCCTTGCTCGAACCGCATGGAGGCAGGAACTCTGCTCCCTGCTACCAAGGGGAATATAAATTTGACACATTTTCATGTGCCACTGTCAATTTACTCACAAGATAAAGTTTCATTTGGCAAATGTATATGCGCTACTGTCAACTTATCCACAACTGCACCGTTCCTTCTCTCGGCTTTTACTGACGCCCGATTTCCTAAGATCTTTTCTTTGCGCTCCCTTTGTGGTCCCCGGATTGTAAATCAAACTGGAGGCGTCCACAAGAATTAAACAAAGCAGTAGACTAAATATGTAGGTTTGCGTATTTTGACGTCTCTAGATATTTTTGGAGATTTATGGTAAACATATTTACGCACTGACTATGGCTAGCCACCAGCTAGTGCGTGATCAGCGGATTTTATGGAACTAAATGTCCCTTCACCGCAGCCCACCCATATTGTAGCGATGCTCTAGAAATTGCATTTTTAACTAGAAATTATTTTTTTTAATCTTAAGTCAGTGGTTCATATATATATATATATATATATATATATATACACATACATTGTGGTATCTGGGGACTCTGACGTCATGAGTCGTAGGTCTGATCCAAACACGGCGTATAGTGGGCAGACAGCAAAGCCTTGTTCCGTGCTCACTCGTTCTTAAGAAGATTACGTTTACTATATATATATATATATATATATATATATATATATATATATATATATACACACATGAGATTTGTGGATATATATATATATTTATATATATATACACACATGAGATTTGTGGAACAATAGAAAAAGTGGTTTACTCGTTCTTAAGAGGATTACTTCTACCATATATATGTGAAAGAGATTTGTTGAAAATGGATGAAAATGTGGTGTCCAATATATATGCGTCTAGATATAAACCTTATGCGCATGATCATACTATTAAATCTGATAAGACGTTATTTGTATATCATTGATGTGTTTTCTAACCAGTTCGACGAATCTAAAATATATTGCATTGACTGTTTAGTTTACCCGTGCTTCTATCCGGGGTTAGCGGGTAGAATCTATTCTATATAAGAGTAACGTGTGTTACTCTTATATAGAATAGATTTCTATATAAGCGTAACACGGCGGCCGCCGTATGCGTATCTTGTTCTTTCTGCGTGCTGAATAGATTTGATACAAGTTAGTGGTAGGTTGTGTGGCGGTAATTTGATTTTGCGCTGTTCATTTATGTGTGGCTTTCGCATATATATATATATATATATATATATATTTAGGAATAATGGGGTTGCACGACGACCTCAAGTTTGTCCAATGGAACCTGTAACTCGTGAAAACATAGTAGCAAACAGTTTCAACCACGCCCTCTCGCAAACCAATATATTTGTTATAAAATGCCCATTTTTCGTTTCATGATTGTATATATATATATATATAGATCGTCTCATAATTTCATTGCTACGCATTCTGAGCTACTCGCCGTAAAATGACGGTCAGAATCTTTGATTTTAACTAGTGATTTTCGTAATGGTTGGTTCCTATTTATTTGTGGGTGTGCTACCTTGACGTGTCGTAACGAGAAGAGATTATCAGTAATGTGTCAGAGCAGAGACAGTCCTCTCTCAATCTCTTCGATCGGAAGAAGAACAGAGCAGTTGACAAATTGATTGTTCCGATCGACCCCTGTTGCGGTGCTGTCACGTAATCTACGGTCGACGGCTAGCCAACTCCTTCTAGCAGAAAGTGTTCTTATGGGCGACGAGATAAGGACGGCGAAATGAGCTCGTCGCAGACTGGACATGCTGGCTCTACGGAAATAAGTTTTGTCTTGGGCACATTTTTGATAGCTTCCACCACTTAATGGCTTTGTGAGTCAGACACTAGGTACCATTAGCTGCCTGTGACGCATGTTAAATATGCACCTTAAATAACACGTCTACTACGAGGTTTTCTTAACCTGTGGTTTAACAAATATAAATTACAATTACAATGATGTTTATTTCACTCAAATTGAGCATAGTATACATTTAACAAATAGAAATAAAGAAGTTTAATAAAACACATATAAATAAAGAAGGGGAGTGCATGATGCAAATTTGTCGTTGGCAGTTAACAGTACACTAATTTTAAGGATAGAGAGAGGGTAAAATTTTAGGAGTAGAAGTTGTTCAAACAAATATTTATATTTTTTCCAATGGTTCATCATTCAATTGGTTCACCAAATACATTTTTGTTTTTCTTCTATAAACCTTAAGCCTAATACTAAGTTTTTAGGTAATAAACGTGAAAGTTTGAAAAGTGGTTATCTCGTGGCCTTCATTTTTCGAACTGTTCTCAATGAGACCGTTTGCCTTCTGGCAGCTAGCATGCAGTATTTAGTCGAACACGGCGGCATGTTTGGCTTCTCCACCGAACTACTTGTTCAATGGCGCTTTTTGTGAAGCGATTTTTGAACATCCGCATCAGTAGAACAGTTGCGATAGTAATTTCACCCTTCCTCACTCAGAGTTTTAACTATTTTTAAGTAGCTTATTTCAAATTATAGACTATTCTTCGTCCTCTACCAGATTGAAAGCTCGCAGTGAGACATATCTTCAATGCACCGAGGGCCAGAAATGTTAATATATCTAGGGTCTTGCCAACAATCCTTGTGGGAGTATGGCCGCTGGCTGGTAAGCGGTTTGGTTTCTTCTCTATTCTCAATGAGCATCACTCAAAAACTTTATCGGGGATCAAACCGGCGACACCACGGTAGATGACAACCATGATTAGCACACTAGCTCTCTAGACCACGCCACCGCATTCACTCTCACTCCTAAACAAGACAATATCCCATTCAATTGAAGAAGACTGTTTTTAATAAGTAAAAATATATATATTTATATATATATATATATATATATATATATATATATATATATATATATATATATATATATATATATATATATATATATTATTGGTTGTATATATTTATATATATAGGGTTTAGCTAACAGTCCATGTGGCAGCATGGTCGCCTAGCGGCATGGTTTATCATCAATTCTCAATAAGAATTGTTCAACAAAAAGTCGATGAACAGGGACAGAACCAGCGACACCTCGGAAGATGACAAGGATTACTAGCGAACTAGTCCATACGTATATATATATATATATATATATATATATATACTTATTTAATAATGCGTGGTGTACGTTCGTGTGGGCGAATAGTACTCATCGTCAGTCTTAGTGAGTCATTTTTTTCAGCGCTTTGGTTTGTTGGCCATGCCGCACTTTTGAGAACACGCGCTTTGGACACAAAAGAGAAGAAAATAACCTGTAAGCTGGTAGAGTATGATAACTTTCATCGCCATTGTTCAAGCAGTAGTCTTAGTCTGGTACGCAAGGTGAAAACTATCTCGTTGTTGCCTTTAGCGCTATCGAAAGCCACTACTTTTATTCATACTGAATCTATAATTCGGTAATATGTAGTAATTGTAGTAATATAGTCAATGCATGCATGGTAGTTCTGTTGTGAGTAGACTTCGATTCAACCGGAAATCTAGTTCGATACGATGTGCGGCTTGAGCGATCAATAGGAGCCTTTTCTTATCGCTTATAACATACACGGCTATGTTTGCATATGCATATATAGTCGGTACATTTCAGTTGCTTGCTTAGTTCACAGATTCCGCTGATGAGAGATGCGTTGAGTGTACACGTTGCGTGTGTTAGTCATGACGGATGGAATGTCGACTTCATGAGTCACTACGCAGGCAAATGAGTTGTCTTCTGCACTCGACTTCATGGCTTAGAACTGTCGTTGCTGTTGCTGCACTGATTCGAGCCGCTGACTCGTTCGACAGTTCTCGTTTCACTCTTCCGTTTCGTCCGAGGACGTTGTTTATATGCGGGAATGATGCTATCCCTGTGTCTGCTTTCAGCGGTAGTCTAATCAGTATTTGTCAGTTTCTCACAACCATACATATCTGCAACAGCAAGGGCAACGGCGACGATTCGCTTATGGCTTGCAGCTTAGTACTTGGAGCTTAATAATACAACAACTCGAGAGAGAATGTTTTCATCTACGCACGCAGAGCCGTCGACAAAAGGACTTTGATTATTTTTATCGCTTTGTATTGTACCTATTAGACGTTAGATTTCACAGAACCTGTGCATCATTCAACTCATTGGTGCTCAATATTTGATACCTAAGACTTTTAAGAAATGGAAACTCTATTGCACAGTATGCAGCTTGCTTGTCGATTGAAGTGCGCCAAGCATATAATTTGCCCACAAAACGATCTTTCCGAAGAACGTTCCTACTGAGCCCGGGTAGAGTCACGGTTCTAAACAATCCATACATCAGCTCTCAGCATTTCTCCTACAATAACAAACGATTCTCCTATCGTAACAAACTTTTCCCATCGTTTTTCTGAAGCTTGAAAAAAACTGCGTATTCTCGCCGACCTGAGTTGCCCCGACGTGAATACTGCAGGGTTACGCGACCTACTAAACAAACTTTTTGTCAGCTTCTGAAATCCAACAGGCATAATGCAGTTGAGGCGACTAGAGGCGGGCCTACCGCGACTTTTAATATGTCTGTCTTACATATCTGTCGTTTGGCAAATGCTGCTGAGCAGCTCGGCTTTCAAGAGATGGGGAGCTGCGTGGGCGGTTACCTCTATGCTATTTTCGGTGGCTTCGCCAGTCTAGTACTAGGTAATTATTGTTACTATTCATACAATTAACGCCAACGACAACTAGAAGCCTCAACGCACATCACGCGTTCACAAACTCATGGGAAGACACTTATAAGCATTCCTCTATCACGCCTATTGTAGATACCGTTTTCCCTATTGAATATTGAAAACCACGGGCGCCGCTAAAGATATTCAGACTTGTGTTTTTTATTTTTTATGGGAGGTTTTGGGATTTGCGGTTCTACCTACCCCTTATTGGCAGTCGCTGGTTAGCCGTAACGCAGAGCTGTGCGGAGTGTCTACAGCGTTAAACTTCAGACAGAGGATTTCCCCTGAAAATCTAATTAGCTTAGAAATATTAGCCCGAAAATCTACACAAGACTGAGTTTCCACTTAACGTCGTCTCCGGGGACACGAAGGCGTGTTTTCCGTTCAGTTTCGTAAAAACCACTTTGTGTGCAATTACAAATACATATACAATATTTATGGGAACTATCGATCAATAGCTTGCACTATATAGGGAGGGATGAGACGGATACGTTAAAAACACATAGGTACGTTGTATCCTTTCTCGACGACACACATTTAACGGCTATATTTGGAGGCCAGCTTGAATTAAATCAATCTTGCAAACACTAGTAATAAAACTGTAGAAGTACCAGTTATTGTAGTCGTTGAGCGATTTCTTCTAATGCATGTAATCTTAAGTCGTTTGATCACCAGATGTCGAGGTGACTATGATCTATCCAGCCGGGTACCTTTTAATGGCCTAAATCGTTCTGACCAGCAGCATCTGTTCGTCTATGGATTGGTTTTGGTCTTGCAGGGAACCGGTGTCCACACTTCCACCCGTATCCGAACTGCGGCCAGACTTCTCGACATTCTACGGGGATCGGCCACTGCGAGGGGTTGTCCACAGTTCAGCAACCGACGTCGCCGGAGTCTGCCTTCATGAGTCGCGCACAACCGCAACAGCCGCCAATTCACAGAACTGGGCGACGACTAGGCCGAGCGTACAGTGTACTGCAGCCTACAGCTATCAGCAGAGCTCGGCCACATTGATCACCAGCCGAGACCTCTCGTCAACATTTGTCGGCGGTTCCGACTTCACGACGTTAACAAATGGTTAGGGGTTCGTCTTTTCTTGCTTGCATGTATGCATGATTTCGCGCACCGTTGTCGTTGCTCGTTGTCTTATTGGAACCTTTGTTCACTTTTTATCCTGGCCATGTGCTAATGGCAAGGGCAAACATCGATCGATTTCAGGCAAAGATAGCTTTTCCGAAAATTCTTGATAATCGTTTCTTTTTACACGACCGCCGAGTTTTGACGAAGCTTTAAAGACATTATTTGTCGGCAGTTTTAGAAGACTATGTCAAGCTCAACGACACTCATCAAACAGCATAAATGGGCGTGTGCATGGTGAATAATTTCTAAAGAAAATTATATTACGAAGACAAGCTATTTGAACACCACTTTCACAAGAAGTTCGAGCTGTGCACCTGCCGTGTCTACCTGCATAGTGGTGTAGCAAGTGCCATGCGCTGGAACGCGCTGGAAGAGTGAAGACAGATAAAGGGCTACGAAGACAATGTTACACATAACGTGCATAGAATACTAATTGTTAATGTAAGTGCAACAAGCAAAATCCGAGTGAAAAAATGATAACATGCTGCTAAAGCCACTGGCAGTACACTTGCAGGACGTCAAGTGTATTACGACAAGTTATTGCGGCTATACAAAAAAAAGCATTCGTTCAAATTAGGAATTTATCTAGTGGAACTCTTGAGTTTCGAGAGCGGTATGTTATGACGCTAGCCGACTATTTTTTGATTTTTTCTATACCTACTTTGCATTTCAAGTGCCACCGTACAGTCTAATTCGGTCGATGAGATGAAGACTAAGCAGGCCTCGTTTGACCTCGTAACGCGTTGCATTGCAGCCTCGACTAGTCAGAGCAATTCCGGAACGACTTCGGGTCAACCAGCGGTCTACTACAAGTCGACATCGAGCGTACGTGCAACGCCAATGGACGGAGAACTGGGCGCACCTCATCAGCCCAGTGCCCACCAGTGCCATCAGTATCTTGTCGAACTGGGCGTCGGTGGGGGCGGCGGCGACGACGACGCCAGCAACCCACCGGACACCGGCTATGGCCAGATGTTTGACCCAGCGCCACTGTACGCGGCAACGGCTGCGTCGGCATCACCGTACCTGTCGGCCAATGGCGATTACTATCGCGATACGTACAGCCCATCGGGTCAGAGTCAGTCGACGTCGTGCATTCCGTCCGACCTCCAACAGGTGACGCCTACCATCCAGGAGCTTCGGGCGCCCACGCCGGCAGTGGTCCAGCTCCCGCCTCCGCCCGCTCCACCGTCGGCCACAGTGCACGTCGCCCCATCCGGTACGGCACGTTCCTCAACTTCGGATGCTGTTGGCGTTACTGGCCTTACGGTGGCACCAGCATCAGCAGCAGCAGCTGGAGCGGCAGGGGCGGCGATGGGTCCGACTGACGGATACTGTCACCAGCGGGCCCCAGTGGGTCCTGCGGTGCCAACGACGGCTCGGATCGAAGCGTCGTCGTCGCTGGCGCTGCCTTCAGCATCCTCATCAACATCATCGCGGACGCTGCCTTTAGCATCCGCATCATCATTGCGGACGCTGCCTTCATCATCCTCATCATCATCATCATCGCGAACGCTGCCTTCATCATCCGCATCATCATCGCGAACGCTGCCTTCATCATCCGCATCATCGCGGACGCTGCCTTTATCATCATCATCATCATCATCGTCGTTTTCGTTGACCACCACCACCAGCGCCACACTAACAACGCCGCAACCAGGGGCAGCGATAGCCACGGGGGCGGCAACGGCGCCGCCACCCCCGCCCGGCCAACGTATCGGGGCTGAAGAATACGCGTGCAAGCCGCCCTTAGCGATGATCGGGAAAGCCGCTGGGCCCACTGTGCCTGAGAGGACACCCGTATCGGTAGCAGTAGCAGTAGCAGCAGCAGCAGGAACAATAGCAATAAGAACGGCAGCAGTTACGGCGGGTGAGGAAGCGTCAGCGGAAACAACGACCTCAACTTCAACGGGTTTTGGTCACACGACGGCACCTTCGTACCACCACCACCACCACCAACACTACCACAACGTACCGCTTGGGGCGGCGCCCCCACTGCCGCCTCCGCCGCCTCAACAAGCAGTTCAAGCTAGCCATCAGGACAGTCCAACGCTTATCTACGACGGAAGCGCAGTCACTCCCTCGGCATGTTCGGATGCCCACTTCGGAGCATACTATGCAACGTCGTCAGCAGCAGCATCCGCGGAGGCGGCGACGCCGCTCGCTGCTCATCACTACCAGAACCAGAACTCCTATTCGTACTCCCAGAAGGCTGATCTAACCGCCCATGCGGGTCCGCCTCCTGCCTACGGCTACTCGCATGCGAGTAGTGGAGGACAGGACGTCGCCAACCTGGTACCGCCACCACCATCTTCGACTTCGTATCACAGCTCTTCGTACCAATCCTCTCGGAAATTGTATGCGGGTGTCAACCCCGCCCACCTTCACCACGCCCATGATCATCACCAACATCATCATCATCATAGTCATCAGCAACCTTCACTACTGCAGCCGGAACAGCAGCAAGCAGATGATCGTCGTCATCATCATCATCATTACGGCCATCCCCGACACCAGCAAGAGCTCCATCAACAACACTATGAATACCATGTGCATCTGCAGCAACAGCAGCAGCAGCTGCAAACAGATGTCACTGATAACCAAGAAGACACGATATATCAACGAGCCGATGACCAAAACCAGCTCCAGTCTATGACGGGTTACGGCCAGGTGACAGCCGCAGACATCAGAGCCGTGGCGTCAGAAGCGCCTGGGGGCGTCTATGGATCATCTCAACAATATGAGCCCCCTTATGAGAACCAACAGCAGCAGCACCATCACCACCATCATCAGCAGCATCAACATCAGCAGCAGCAGCAGCAACAGCATCATCATGATCAGCACCATCACAACGTGATGGCGTATCCCCCCCATAGTAACCCCCCGGCAATCCCCGGGCCAGAACCGGAGCTAGGGAAGACAGGCGTTCTGGTTGGCGACAGTGCTTCACATTCGACGGGCGGTCAGTATCAGGAGTCGTGCGTGACAGTGCTGTTGCCGCCGACCCGCGATGCGTCCGCAAACCTCATCGTCGGGGACAGTGGTAGCGGGGCCGGGGCCGGCGCCGGAGGAGGCGGCGCTAACAATGCGAGCAACAGTGCGGCTCAAATGTTCCACGACGCTCTCGAGTACATCGCCCCGGAGGTGGTCAACGAGAATCGTGATAGCCTGTTTAATCCGATCGCCGCGCTGACTGACACCCTGCTCGAAAACAACTTCGACATGACCGTGCCGCCGGTCTATTATGACCATAATCGTCAGCATCAATATCAGCATCATCTTCATCACCATCACTACCACCCTAATCATCAGGAGAAACCTGTTGTGTTTGAGACGGCGGCGTCGGCGGCGGTCGCTCAAAGCTATGGCGATGCGGATATTGGCAAACCACAGGAGCAGAGACGGGAAGTCGTACGGGACAAGGACGCCACAAAACGAAAAGACAATAATCTTCTTGAAATCATCAAGGTCTACCGCTGTAAAGCATGCGGGTTTAGGAGCAGCGATAAGCTTAAGGTACGTGACCACAGATTGCTACTGCAAACTGCGTAGATTGGTGCATGACTAAATCGCATGAAACGCTGAGTTTGAGGAATATCGACTATTTATTACGAATGATGACCGTTGCGAGACTGGGCGTATTTCGTTGTTCCTCGTCCCACCCCTCCAACTTCATAGTACATACGTATTGTCCCATTGCGCCTCTGATAGAATCAGTATTCCCCCTACATATTGTCACTCGGGGCCGGTTACAATCATTCGTTTCGTGATTGTTTTTCGAGGCGCCTTTTAACCACCACCCTAATAAAGCTTGGAATCTTTTTCTAATCGCGCCTGTGGCTTTTTGGCAACCAGTGTGAACCATAAAGTACTCTCAGACAATTTCTGTGTCTTTCCAACATCTGCATATTCTCCCAGCTGGTTCAATGTCCCCCACAGATTTATGTTCACGCGGTGTAGTTTTTGTCCCTGGCATATCTCCTGTTCTAATTCGACCACTCCTCCCCCCGGAAACCTTTTTTATAGCCCTGCCAACTTTAAAATTATTTTTTTAACCGGAACTAACTGCCCACCAATGTGTCTCGGTTAGTTAGCACCTATCTGGACTGAATCATGAAAAGTAGGCCCGGCGTCATCATCGGTTTAGCGACAGACGCAGACAGTACTAACAAATAAGTTGTTATGGTTGTGTCGTCCGCTCACCGTGTTGTTATTGCACGGAAAAAAATATGTCACAGTTTTGGTTCGCCATAGCATAGTCGCGCCCGACCGCTCAGAACAACTGCGACCGCTAAGGTCAACCGCAGAACCAACGGCACACGACTTTGTGGTACCAATAATAATAATATTCATAATAACCTCCTTATTCAGTGGTCGTAGTTAATCGCTGGCAGCCGCTAGCAAGAATAGCTGCGGCATATATTGCGGCCTGGTGCGCTGTCAGCCCTACGTTGACGAAGGCGTCGAAGACGAATCGACGACTCTATATATAGTCCCGGTCCATGTTTGCGTGGGCGTCGCCAATATAAAGGTGGTTGTGGTGGTGTGATGATGAGAAAGCTTCTAATTGCCCCATCAGCATCATGACCACCGTCACCGCCGGCGTCATCGTGGTGGCATCCTTATCGTGGTGGCACTACGGTTATTATTGTTAACATTATTACTACTACTATTATTGCTATTGATTTGTGCACCCCTCCTCTCTTTCGACGGGTCTCTGACGAATGGACACCACACCCGTCTGGTGGGGGCGATTCCGGGTCAGTAGCATATGCGCGCTTCGTGGTCTTCTTCTGGTTGCGTGTTTAATATTGCTGGCTGCCATATATATTAGCAGTGCAAGAATTCTCGACAACGGGACCACGTCATCGCCGCCAAATAAGGTTATAAGCGATGAGTAATCTCACTATATATATATATATATATATATATATATATATATATATATATATATATATATATATATATATATGCATATATACTCATATATATGTCTTTCTCTCTGTATATATATATATAGAAAGAGAGAGAGGGAAAGGAAATATGCTTAGTCAGTTGTTTGCATGTGTCTGCTATATGGGTAGGGAAAATTAATGAGTTTTTCTTTACGAAATCAATTCCGCGAAGCGTTGGCTACTGTCGTTGGTTTTTGCACGTATTCAAATGTAAATTAGGCCTATGAATGTAGCACTTCTCACGTATGTGTCATTTCACGTAATATTTGGTAGCCGATAGCATTTCTTGCCTGTAAGGAGACTTATTTGAAGGTGCTTTGTATAAGCTTTAATGCGGCTTAAGACCTGCGACATTGAATTACTTACTTGAACCCAACATGGAGATATTAAACCTCGTTTCGAGATTGACCTATTTATTTAAAGTCCATCTACAGTTTGTTAGATTTTTTAGCTGCAATGGTCTTGACGCAAGATCCTGATGGCTCCACAAATAATAAACATCTTACAATGATTTAGCTTATTCACAATGTCAATAATAGATTTAAACCGATCGGATATAAGGGCATTTTAAAAATTCTAATACGTTCGCGGTTTTGTTGTTTTTCTAAGTTGCTTTTTTTTAGTACGATTCCTTTAATCAATCTCATACGTATTTTTACAATATAGTATTGTCTAAATGTCATACCGCCTGATCATTAACCTGAATACACTGACGCTGGCTGCGTTGATATAGGCTATATTGATGGACGAATCTGTCAGCAAGCATTTGTGCGCTTGCTAACGTGTTGTTTTTCGTTGTCGTTTGCGAACTAGTGTACATGCAACGTAACGCGTTTTCTTTTTACTTCACTGCTGCAGGCGCTCCGCCACACAATTGAGTCGCACAGTCGACCAAGACTGAACCGTCAGGCACGATTTGCCTGTGGAGCCTGCCATCTTCATTTCGCGACACTCGACGCGTGCTCAGAGCACGTCGGTCTCAAGCATCCCGCAATGACAACCGCCATCTTGAAGGACGGCAAGCTTTTCAAGCAGTTGTTGATTCTGCCCGAGAAACAACAATTGCAGCAGCAGCAACAACAGCAGCAACAACAACAACCACAACAACAACATCCGCGTACCCGACAGTCAATCACTTCTAACCAGTCGAAGGCAGCTGCCGTTCGTTTAGATGCTGATGGCCAGGCACACAAGATCGCCTGGAAACGGAAAATCGACCGGGAGCAGGGACAGTACGTGTGAGTACCGTCCAGACATTCGTGACACCACCAGAAGTCAACATCTGGTGGTCTTTCATAAGGATCGAATTTATGAGAACAATTACTCAATGTCCCCTGCTACCAGGTAACGATTCCTGATGGCCTTTGACTGATACCACATGCCATGATTTTTTGAGAACTTGAGGACGAGCTCTGCCTGACGGGTATTTCAGGTGTTCTGTTCTCTCTGATTTAATTAAGGTCGAACTCGAGTAGTCGCTGTTTGTTTTTGGCTGCCGTTACAATACGTCCGGATACAACTCGGTTTTGCCGGTGTTTTGGGGATTCTAAATTATCACCGCTGTCCCGCCAAACACTGACTATATATAATATTGGCGTCTTGATCAACTCCTCTTTATGCTTCTATAGGCTTTCTTTAGCTAACGGTACTTACGCCCGTACTACTTCTACGTTCGAAACGCACGAAGTTTGAATAAAAAATTCCCCCAAAGTTGAAACTTCGTTGATGCATTTTTTAAACGTGCGAGAATATTTAATTAACGTTCTGATTATATTGCGTATATAGTTCTGAGAGCGTATTATAGTCCCTTGTGACCAGTGTGGTCCTTTCCAGTCGCAGATGTGAAAAAAAGGCGCATCAGGCAGAAACATCCTCGCTTTATAAAATCAAATAATGTTTTAATGTCACAATTTATTTTTAAAGTTATTTTAAGGATTGTAGAAACGCGTTATGGTTCGGTCAAACACTAGTGTTAGTAGTATTGTTCTGGTGAGTTGGTTCATCTCTAATAAAAATTGGTTCACGGAACTTTCATTACTGCAGCTGTGAGCTGAAGGGCTGCAGCATTCGTTTCCGGCTGGAAGAGAATCACCGTTATCATCTGCGCTGTCACCTGCCCGATCCGTCACAGCTGCAGAAGTTCCTTTGTCCCGTCGGGGAATGCGGTCTCGTCTCTAAGCGTTGGGCTACGATGGCTAACCATCTGTGGAACTCGCATCGAATCGATCTCGAACTTCAAGCGTGCAGTCGGTGCGACTTCAAGTAAGTCTAGACCACCTTTATTAGACACAATAGCAAACTTGTGCTCATCTCCCTGCTCCCTGTGTCTCTTCTTGGAATGACTTTGTCTCTGACAGGGTATATATAGAATGTATACACGAATTTGAGCCATGTCCTGGTATCAGACCTGTCTATTCACCAATTACTAAGCAAGTATATTGTCGATATCGTGGTGTTGTTAAGATTTTGTTTTTAATGAATTTTGAATTTATGGATGTTTGCGTGTTGTTTGATATATATATATATATATATATATATATATATATATATATATATATATATATTTGTTTAATGCTCGTGCTCGAGATAATTTATGTAACAATAACCGCAATGTATTTGTTAGGTATTGATGAAAACTCCCTTAATACGATGACCATTATATCTAAACTACTTAGCCAATAACAGCACTAAAGTAAGACAAATAATAATTACAGGACTTACAGCCTGTCGAATTTGGAGAAGGTGCACAAGCTGGTTCACAGCGAGGAAAAGCAGTTTATCTGCGAGCAGTGCCAATCTCGATTTCGCACAATCAAACAGCTACGAAATCATCGCTTTACGCAGCATTCGCAAAAGGCGCAAAGTGCTGAGTACAAACGATCGAAAACGGTGCCCTGCCCACACTGCCGCCAGGAGATGCTCAAAAAGAACCTTGGCGCCCACATTCGTCAGGTTCACGAGGGACGCGTTCCCGAACGCACGTGTCTACATTGTGACTACAAGACGTCCAGCATTTCTGACCTGAAAACGCATCTCAGGTTAGCCGTGCTACATAAAAAGGGACCTTTGTATATATATACTCTTCTTGAAACAGCACTTGGTTTTAATCTGCAGATCAATTTCCGCGTATATTATGATAAAGCTTCGCTAAATTGTAGTGGCAAGAACAATTTAAGAGACATTCTTTTAACGTGATTGAACTTGCTTAGGGAAGCATATTACGTGATGTGTTTGCACACACTTTTCTCTTCAAACAGAGTAGGTTCACCAGGAACACAACGAGGTGTCTGAGAGTTGTTTTTCTTTCATTAAGTCATCAAAGGGACGAAAAGTGCACATTGCCGAGGCGTCGGATGGTCTTCCATGATATCGGTGTCGTATTAAACATTTACATAAAAACACATCAAAGATAAAGCCCGTATTGCATACCACCATGGTGTTGCATACCACCCTGGTGTTGCATACCACCCCCAATGAGTGTTGAGCCGCCTCAACACAGTACAGAAACAGTGAGGTTTCAAACAATCCGATTACCAGTCCTCGTTGTCTCTCTCTCATGTGTGCCGCTCTGTTTGTCCGTAGCTCAATCCACCAAGACGAGTGTGCGATGTACTGCTGTGAGAGATGCGGCTTCCTGACTCCCGACCATAACGTTTATCGGAAGCACGTCCTGCAGCATTCGAACGACAAGCCATACAAATGCGCCGACTGCAGCTACACGTCGATCCAGGCGACGACCTACAAAGCCCACCTGCGAAAGAGCCACCCCGAGCGGGCACGGGAACTGATCATCCGCTGCGGCCACTGCCCGTTTGAGAGCATCAGCGCGAGCCGGCTACAACAACACATCAGCAAGAAGCACCGCCACCTCATCAACAACAGCAGTAGCAGCAACAGCAACAACAACAACAACAGCAACAATTCCAACAGCAGCAACCTCACCCATAGCAGCCGTACTACGTCTACCAAAAAAGATAACACCAATTGTAGTACTAACAGCAACAACAACAACAACAACAACAACAACAGCAACAATATTAAAAGTAGTAGGAATAACGACAAAACAGCAAACAACGTTTATGGTGGTGCCATCAGTGGTAACAAAAGGGCCAACAGAAAATGCAATCAGGATGCTAATAATATCAAGAACAGAAATGGTGCAGACAACAGTAGTAATAGTAAAGGTGGCAAGAGTAACCTAGCGGAGAAGTCAGGGTAGACGCCAAATGTAATTGTCGGTGTTGACTTGATAGGAAATGTGGTCTTTCATTCCAGTTCTTTTAATACACATACCTGATGTAAATATCTATATTTTTTAATGCAGTAAGAGGCCAATTAACTGTGGCAACCGTGACAAACCTGTACATTTTGTTGAGAGTTCACTTAACTGAGATGGCAACAGTAGCCTGCCCTGTGAAGTATCTGCTGACTCGTGTTCTGTATAGAAGAAAAAGAGTTGGTTTTCAAGTAAAAGTTCCTAGTATTAGAGTAACTAGAAAATGCGTGTGATGAATTTTATAAAGCGACGCTTTAAAAGCGAATCAAAGTTTCTCGATCGACTTTATGCAGGCTGTACAGGGTGAAAAATGTTCAGCAGGTCTGGATTAGTCATCCATGTAGTATAAGTTTAGACAGCGTTATCGTACCTTCTCATCTAGTGAAGCCGAAATGGATGTGGTAGCTCTTTCTTGGACAGGACCGTCTTACTTGCTATTCGTGGCAATTTGTCGAAAATGGAAATCCTATAATAGGCAAAGTGATGATGTTTACGCTGTACAGTGAACTATTTAAATCTAAATGATTTTATGCAAATATACGCCAAAGAATTTTATATATATATGCAAGCATGTATATGATTAGGTTGCGTGTAAGGTTGTACAAAATGTATACTTCACTAGGTACTGAACTGTAGTTTCAGTGATAAGCCATCTTCATTGTAAGAGGTAATTTCGAGCTAGATTTCTAATCGAAACTGACAATAAATATGTCCTATTGAATTTGTATTTTTGTATTATTCTTACAGTTGCTGCAACTTTCTTATTCTAATGATAAACTGGCCTTCCCTTACTAACATTTGCATGCCTTCTCTCTCATAGTAGGGGACCTTTGGATTTCAAATTTGATTGCTCACCAGTTACTGAGATAAATAACAGCTACTGATAACGAGATTGCAGCCACTTGCCTTCCCATTTACTTATTCATGATGTTTTTTGTCTGCATGGTCGTGTTCTCCACGTGTCAAGTTTCTTAGGCACTTAACCAAAAACCCTTAGCCGAGAGCTTCGCCCAGTTCAAGAACTACGGCTATGCAATAGCTCGTGTATATCGTATGGGTATACGGTAGCTCACTAGGTTAATATCTTTGCTTACGGGAACCATCTGCTTTTTCCGTAGAGGCATGCTTGATGTAAAAACACGCAATTCTATTTCTTCCATGGCCTCTATGAGAAATATAAATACGTTGCATACATAAATATATATATGTTTATAAATGTACTTGCGCTTAAATATATGTATATAAATCACTCATTAACAAATATTCAAAAAGCTTTAATGCAATAGCTTTAAGAGCAAGCAATCTTAATTCCTGCTTGGGCTCTCTTATATGTAACTCTTCGACGTACGCGCACTAATAATTCTTAGTTCAACATATATAGTTTGTTTCTGATTGTACGGGGCAAAATTATTTGATTGTGAACGTGGCTAGTCCCTATATATATATATATATATATATATATATATATATATTTATATATATATATATAAATATATATAAATATATATAAATATATAAATATATATATATATATATATATATATATATATAAATATATATATATATATATATATATATGTTAGAATGCTATTTAATAGTATCATATATGAGCTATGTCTGCAGATCTCATAAAAGTGCTTTGAAATCTCGTTGCAGGACCCCGCGTTGAACCCGCGACTATAAAGGTCAGAATCGCTGATCACCCCCCCCCCCTCCGTCGCGTTGATATATGCGTATATATCGAAGATGATATAATTGTGAAAAAAGTGAGGCAAACTATTGTTATACATTATACACGAGTAGTTTACGTAACAAGGTACAAAACTATATTTATTCAGCATCATGTACATTTGCTCTCAAACTTGTGTGTTATCCTACTCGGATATTTTTGTTTTGTAGAGCCGCAGTCCGTATGGAAAAGCGACATGCAAGTATTGACAATAATATACAAGCATATGCAGGTATCATGTTACTTACTGCACACTTACAGCCTTAAGTGCGTACGAAATCTAAATAACTATATATACATTTATATACAACTACTGCATAAAGTTAAGGTAATTCTCAGCGATGACCCGCGCAGCGCTTCGATCTTCGGCCGCGCATCTTGCGTTAAACAATATTTCTTGAAGTTCGTAGTCGTTTAACTTCAAGGCAAACTGCTGCAACCTACGTATCTCAATAAGTGCTCCCTGGTAGGAAGAGATCGCTGGAGCCAGAGATAGCGGGTCTTCATTGTGACCTACACCAAAAAGATTCCCTGCAATATAACATAAATAAGTTTGATACTTAGACGTTGAAATAAACAATACCCAGTGCCCAAAAAGAACATCGTCTCCTCGCCAATAGCACTATTTCAGTAACTAGTGTTGTTTACGTATACCCACCATGACGTTCATTAGTAACGGTGGATAATAGTAATACAACAACATAAAATAATAAAATATACCGAAATTCAGTAACCTGCTGTGTAGCTAGTGCCAATGCTCAAATAACTTGGGCGACCACTTAGCTAAAAACTATTACTTATGTTATTAGCCAAGTTAGTATTTCTTACTGGCCGTAGAACCAGTTTGCAACAATTCGTGGCTATTCGAAGCTAATTCCTATGTAGTTGCATTTCTTCGATCGAGTCTCTCTTTGGAAGCACCACTAGAAGGATTGGGCTTTTGCCTCGATGTCGTAACCATATATCCATGACTCATCTCCTGTAATCACTCTCTGAAGCAATCTAGAGTTTTCTGCTAACGCCTAAAGGTTTAATTATGACATTTCCCGACAAGCTTTAATTTTCTGGAACATATACATTTTGGAACGAACTTCGCTGCTAGCCTTCTGACGCATAAAATGTCGGTCAAGACTGTTAAACTTGATTCATAAGATATCTCCAATTCCTCAGCAATCTCCCTAAATATAATTCAGCGATTGTATGATACCACGAAATTTTTCAACGTTCCTTTGTTATTGGCATCGAATGCCTTCCTAAAAGAATTTGATGCAGATTAGTTGATCCTCCTCGGCTCCTTAAAAACCGCTGAACCTCGTTTTCTTCACTTTTTTTAACCAAACTCAAACAATAAAAAAGAAAAGAGAGTGGCAAAATATGGCTTGTGTGAAGCTGATGAATGGCGCATCCAAGCAAAACAAACCGGAAGACCTTCATGCTTCGGTTCAATTTTTAATATTCAAGGTACTAGAATATGCCGACCCGGCCCCGTATATATATAGATGGTTCGATTGCCTTATATATATATATATATATATATATATATATATTTAGATGCGTTTTTGAAATACCCTCCTCTGAGAAGTCTGTTATGTTTACACAACAGATATTTATTTAAGCGAACAAAATCGTAAAATCTTCGAGAGCGTCGCAAAGTGATCTCATTCTTTGTTTCTTTTGTGTATGACATCTGTCGCAATGGGCAGCGAAAATTTTCAGTTACAAGCGCCAATTTTGTATGAGTTTAACCAAGACGGACCACCAAGACGACACGAGGATGCGTGTGAGGTTATTCTGCCCTCGCAAGATAGCCAGCTCCAGCTAGTAAATTTTGCCGCTTGCACCGTACTTATCGGACGTCGCAGCGTCAGGCTACCGCCTATTTAGATGTCGGCAGAACTATCAACAGGGAAAAGATCGCTTCACGAGAAGCTGTAAAAAAACAGACGTGAATCCCTCGGGATGCAGAAATCGAAATTATTTGACATACCTCGGGATGCAGAAATCCAAATTATTAGCCATGGGAATCGAATTAATTGCTAAAATTAAAAAGTACTTCTTGAATAAATAAAATCTTTTACTAGTTTATTCCTGGAACAAATATCCAGTTACTTTCTGACCTAACCAATATATCAGGGGCGCTTGGAGCAGGAGCATAAGCGGACATATTGAAGAATCCAAGGTTTCCCCAACAGTCCTTGCAGCAGCAGATTCGCTGACTTTTAGCAGTATGGTTTATCGTATTCTCAATGAGCATCCCTCTAAGAAAATTCAATCAACACCGGCGGCACCTCGGTAGATGGCAACCATGACAAGCGCACTAGTCCTCTAGCGCCCGCCGCCATATATGCATATATATATATATATATATATATATATATATATATATGTTTAAGCCATATTTGAAGATGTCCTCGAACTGCTTAAAAAGCCTTTTATAACAGAATGGTAAGTAGAAATGTCTTGTTTAGGAGTGAGAGTACACTACAAGAGAATGTTATATTTTTTAATAAGATAACATAACTGAGGGAACTATACAAATGTATATTGTTATTGAGAACGTTAGTTTACTAAGATCCTGTGCATGCAACAATTTTATCTATTAAGTTCAATACATTAAAATTGTGCCATTACGCTCATAAACCAAACACGTTCAGGAAAATGTACATTTAATGGGGATCATTTTGGTATTAAACGTATGATGGTTCAGATAGTGATATGATTAACGTAAGTCGTTTTCCCCCGTTTCCTCATGTTGGATTCGCATAGGATCCCATGCTTACAGAGGGGAGACGTTAGCAGCTGGCATACGTCATCTTTATGGCATCTTAACTTCCACCCTAACGAACTAACACGGGTACTTCCTAGAATAATTGCGCAGCACTTCTAATTTTGCGACGAATAATATAATTGCTATTCAATTGGTTTCGGAAACTACACCGATTACCATCGCAATCATGCCATATACTCGAAAAACACATATGAAGTACACTCGACGATTACTCGACTTGGATACATGCATCTTGCGGCTGGCACCTTAATCGTTTTTACTTTACTGTTCTGGTGTATAAGATTTTGGCAGACTAACTAACGCAACAGCTACGTCCGAATCTGATATGGATCGAACCAACACTTAATTTTGTTCACATACGAACAAGCACCTGTTGCACTGCTTATAGCGAAATAGTATTCATAGTTAGGCATTATTAGCATCGGTAGAGCTGTAGGTTCAAGATTAATTCTACTCTCATAAGGCAAACGTTTATATCCTAACACGACCCGTAAAACGGCAAGAATGGCCACGACCCAAAAGGCCGTGCTGTGGAGAGTCGCGCTGAAAGGTTTCAGTAAAAATGCTTACTTATGCAGCACCGACATAGCATGCGAATAAAGTGTCTGCTCGTGATTCCTTGCTTACCGTACTCGTCACCGAGGCTGCTAGAAGTATAGCTTGCATAACCTCCACCGAGGTAATGCCCAACCGGGTTTTTGCCATAACCGCCCTGTTCAACCGTCTTCTCCAGCTCAACATATTCTCTCGCGAGTTCCTGTCCACTATCGCCCGAGTAAGCGCCAACGAGGCGCTGAAGTTCGCGAAGCTCCTCGGCTACGTCAGTCTCCCTCGAAGGGTTGTCAAACGAGTTCTGCGCAGTCACACAACCAATTACCACAGTACTAATTAACCAATTTATTGGATAAGCAACAGTATACTATATATGCACTATGAAGAGAAGACTATCAGATCTCCCCTCATTGTTTTCTACCTTCACGACATATCTGAAAAAAAACATTGCTGCGTGCGCCACTGACCTGTAAGTAGACGGGAAAACCTGCTTTCCAAAAAGCCTTGCGTATGCTCGCTGCGATGATGTTCACGTGCCATACCCGCGAAATGTACTGAAGAGCGTCCACGAGTGAGATCGTCTGAGGTCCCCCGTTAGCAATCATTGTTCGAAGCGCGAGTATTCGATAGTTCAGTTTGAAACGATAGAACACGCCCTTTTGCATTGGCTACAAGCGCAAAACAGCAATGAAATCACCATAATGTGACATTAGCACACTATAATCATTAAGTGGCAAAAATAAAAGAATGTTCAGGCGAACTAATTTCCCGCGTTCACATTTTGTGATGTAAATTGCGTGCGCATATAACCCGTCGCGAGATATATATATATATATATATATATATATATATATATGCGGCGTTCATGTTTTTAGTGCTGCCGTATTGTGTATGCTGTCTGCACTCTACCAGTAACGCTTCTGCACATAAAACTATTAAAAGCTCGTGAAGCAGACACCAAAGGCAAAACGTTGCTTTTAGCATGCTGGCCGTTTTTTAATAACAAATGCGGCAAATCATACTTGTTATGCACTTTTAGATAAACTAAAAGAAATATGAAACCCGCAAACACCATAAACTCGTTACTGCATATTTATATATATATATATATATATTGTTTATGTGTAGTGAAATATACATTTGTGATGTTAGAACATGTGCATAGCCTGTTCGGGCCATAAGCTCTCAAAGCGTTAGGTCCAGACTTGGGCTGGTCCACCTAGCTAAGGTACTTTTCACCGAAGCGGCATTCCCTCTTTGAACATCTAATGACAGACGTTGTAGTAAATATTCGCCCGCCCTCGTATCTCCCGTAGCAAAGTGAGGGCTCTCGCAATCACAGGTTAAGTATAGATTTCTACGCAAGGCCCAGCTTAAAGTTAATTTTCTTCACCAGGGTTATATATATATATATATATATATATATATATATAAGTTCCTTCATTATAACGGCTTACTAATTTTCCGAAACAAAAACCGTATGAGCTACAATTGTTCTGTCTTCTATAGACACATGCGTTTTGTGGTTTGCAGTTTTAATCAAATGAGAGTAGTGTCCACGTTAAATTACAAATAGTGGAGCCACCACTGTGGCAAAACAATGACGCGTAAAACTAGATTTTCGAAATTTAATTAAGTATTTGGAATTTACCACACACACACACACTCATATTGATTGTAATTACTGCGACGCTTACAAACAGCCGTCCGAGCGGTTCGTATCTATTAGCTCGGATACAAACGGTACAACCTTCTGCCAGGTAACACGTTGTCTGTGTATGTATGTGGTGAACAAGAACGCATTGTACCTGACTACTGGCTGTGGCTTGTTGCCAGTGGACGAGCTTAACGTTGGCGAAGTGCTTGCCGAGTACGAATTGAGCGTTTGGCGGAAGCAGCAGAAATAGCACAATGGAACGATTCTCGGCGCGCATTCGCTCACTGAGGCCACGAATGAACTCTTCGATACACTCAGCCGAGATCTCACCGCCGGGAGTCTGACCTCGTCTGCCAGATTACCCATCGTCACCGCCAGCACCGCAATCAGCAGCAGCATATACACACACGCCAATAGAAACGAGAAATAAAACCTTAAGTTGGATGGCCGGTCGACAAATATACAGATATATATATATATATATATATATATATATATATATATACCGCCGTGTAAAACAACCACTTCTACTTTTTGTCGCCTCAACAACGTAGGACCATTAAAAGAACCTATGCCTATATTCCTACATCAACATGTTGTTTTTGTTCGTGTAAATTAATTTACGAACTTATATCAAAGAAAGAAAAAAATATTTTGATGTATATCTATCTAAATCTTGGCCGTCCGTTGCCTGGGCGAAGGCAACAAAAACGAAACATTATACGACAGCTTGACGCCACACTCAATAGGGGAACTCACAAAGATCTTTGTTGTGGCATAATAGTGTCAATCTGTGTTTTAGCAAGGTGATATCAAAGCAGCCCTCAAAACCCTGGCTTCGCTTACCGGAAGATGAGCTTCATTCGACTGACGAATTGCGGCAAAAGCTGAGCGTTACCCATGACGAGAGGATACTCCTTTTCGCCGGTGGCCGACGCGCACAGGAGAATCGAGAGTTTCGGCCCAGGCAAGTAAAGGGCGTCTCCAAGACAGGTGTTTATCGAACGTGGCGTCGCCTGATAGTGCAAGGTCGTCGTGTCCAGACAATAGATGTTTGCCTCCGAGTAGTCCCGAATGTGCATTTGCAGCTGTTCCGCGTTTTTGTTCCAGGTCGAACGGAATTTACACAACACAGTGACAACGAAATCAATGAAAAGCTTCGACCGTCTTTGGCAGGGCACTTTGTAGTATAAGCAAGCCGGAGCAATAATCCGGCTAGGCTGCACGCAGACAAACCAGCTGCGGTTGCTATTCACAGTGTACTACATGAACGGCAACCAACAAAGCGTGCCTAAAGTGACTTATAATAGCGCCTTAAAGCATGAGGTCATTTAGTGCTAGGAGAAAATAAAGCGCCTGCTACACACATCGATGCATGTATGTGTATATAAATATATGGTTGTACCTGCTGCGCCCATAGTCTTTGCATGGAAAGGGCATCGCCTTGTTGTGGAGTAGTTAGCTGAGCGTTATCCTTGGCGTTTTTGCTTCGTGGAATGACGATGTGGTGCCTCTTGCGAAAGCACTCCAGCCAGCCGTTGGATGCTTTAAAACTACGTCGGCCGAGCGCATCAGCCACTACCTTGGCGTGCTCCTTGAGCTGCGTACCGGTCACAAACATGTTCTTTGAACGTGCCCCCACATACCACCTGTGAAAAATACAGAAATGTACTTCTCTCAGTGAGCATCGCAGAATTGAATTCGTAGTGGCGCGAAGCGGGCACAATATTTGACACAGGATGTGTACCATTTGAAGTCTTTCAGTCAAACTCACCGGTGCACGATGTCATCAATCTCTTCATTGCCGGTAAAGCGAACTTTTCGTTTAGCCTGCTTTTCGTGTTCGTTTTTTGCCTGGGAGAACTCCTCCTTGATATGGTTGCGCTGCTTCAGGATTGCGTACACCTGGGTCTTTCCGACCGAGAATAGTTCCATGAGATCGCGTGCCTTCACCCGTTCCTCTTCGAACATCCGAATTAGGTCCCGCTTCTGCTCCAATGTTAAGAGCCGATGCTGTTCTTTTCGGCTTGAGTCATTACCGTTCGCACCCGACTTTCCCTGGCTATCTGAGTCATCTGCTGGAACATCTGGGCAGTTTGCACAAGAGAACACCAACTTGATAGTTCCTACGTTGTCATCACCTTCTAACAATTGCACAAATATTTGCACGCATTTCATTCAACGAGATCCACGAGCGTGTATGTAAGAAGAACAAGCAGATAGATCAATAACAGGGCAAACGAGCACCTATGTGCACTAAGTCATATGGCCGGAACAAAACATAGGTCAGACAAAATGACCGGAACAACCACAGATCAGAGAATATAGCCGGAACAAAACATAGGTCGGGCAAAATGGCCCGAAACAAAACACAGATCAGACAAAGTAACCTTGTCGGTGTCATGGGGCTCATTGTGAAGTGGCCGAATAAATTCGAAGCGTAAACTGGTAAGTAGGCTCGCCCTTACCATCGACGTCGTCAATGATGTCGTCTTCCTCCCGAACCTCCTCCTCCTCTTCGTCGTCCGGGGGTTCGGACGGGTCGGCGGTTGGTGGTTGAGTGCCAACCACCGTGTGACCACCAATCACCACCCCAGCTCCAAGATCAGCCCCGCCCAACATATGATGATGATGATGTGGCAGCGGCGGCTGTATATGCGAGGTGGCCACGATATGCTGCTGCTGATGGTGCTGTTGCAGCTGAGCCTGCGGCTGCTGTTGCTGATGATGTTGGTTATGAAGGTGCTGCTGTTGCTGTTGCTGATTGATGGTGATGGTGGTGCAGTTGACTCGCAGGATGGTGTAGCGACGACAGGTGCTCGATCGCCGGCCGATGCGCATAACCACCAGGTGTAGCACTAGGATGATGAGGGCAAAGGCGCAGGTGAAGCCGCTAGGCCGGCTGTGAGGCCACCTCCAAGAGCGACCCCGCCGCCCGCCAGGCTACCGCCAAGACTCGCGCTTGCCATCGCTGTTGTGGCGCTGGCCAGCGGAGGCCCGGTCGCCGCCACCAGGCCCGGATGTCCGGGGTGGCCTGGCAGGTTGACGATCGAGCCGCTCGGATGCACGGGCAGGCTGACACCGCACGACACTGCCGAGTGGAGCGACGCGACCGGCGCGTGGATCGACGCCGGAATAGCCTGCACACCCATCGGCGGGCTATAGAGCGGCTGGAGGTTCTCGGGCGTAATCGTGACGATGCGACCCCCTCGCGAAGGACCCGGCTGGTAGTCGAGCACGCCCCTGCACAAAATGTCGCTAGCGTTTACCAGGATTGTCGGATGGTTGGTTACAATTCTATAGAAAATATTGTGATGATTTATTAATCATTTACAATACGTTTGCACACTCGGCAGTGCTCACCTTATATATATATATATATATATATATATATATATATATATATATATATATATATATATATATATATATATATATATATATACATATACAGCCTGTGGGAATAACGAAAGCCCTAACCAAAACTTCGAATCAACACTTGCATGGAAACTAGAGCCACATCACTGCTTCATGATTAAGGTAAGCTGCATGTGCTCACCAAGCACGTTGTATGAGCACACAGCAATACCGATAGACATTCAAAGCGTGATCCCTCTACCAAATTATAGTAATAATACTTAGAATCTTATTGTTACAATCAGTTGACGTTAATATTCCGTTGTATGCCATGCCTTGATGGTTAGCGACTTTGGCACTAGACTTTACCGAGCAAGATGGCTTAGTGGCAAAGCTTTTGCCTTGCATTCGGGAGGCCTGGGTTCGAGACCCAGACCGGCCACTCTTAAATTGGTTTGCATGGTTTCCAGTTTAGACAAGGCGAATGCCGGAGTAGATTAAAAATCAGCCATGAGATAAAACAAACCGTACACGGGCAATTAGCCTTACGAAAAGGAAAAAACGCGGGTTTGATTCGGAGGCAATATTTCTTACAATGTGCACTATTGAACTAAAGTTATTAAAAGTAAATAAATATGTCTTAGGTTCAATCGCGAGGTGACACATAACGGAAATATGCAATCACTTGCTACTTGTGCAGCTTGATGAATACAGCACAACGCATATATATATATATATATATATATATATATATATATATAAATATCACTATTTTGTCTATAGTGTAATTTACAAATAAAAAGTAACAACGTACTTCCATGAAAGCAACAAGACGACATATACAAGCCGCAATTATATATATTATTATATATAATTATATATATTAGACATATACAACCGAGCAAGGTGGCTTGGTGGCAAAGCCTTTGCCTTGCATTCGGGAGGACCGGGTTCGAGACCCAGACCGGCCACTCTTAAATTGGTTTGCATGGTTTCCAATTTAGACAAGGTAAATGCCGGAGTGGAGTAAACTTAGCCATGACATGAAAGATCCGTACACGGGCAATTGCCTTACGGGAAAATCTAAAAAAAAAAAAATTCTCAATACCCACGACAATAACAAAATAGGTAAAGTAGACCACTAGAACAGCAATCATCGTAGTGTCAATGAAGGGTGCAAACTTGCTGACGACGACGACTATATCAAACCACAATTTAACGACGATTACAAACCACCACGATTTAAAGCAAACGATAATCATCTCAGTGTAGCCATATATCTTTCACAACACTGGAATCCGGAAGGAAGGTGCATAGCAAAGTCGCATTACAGAACCTACATATTGGGAACAATATGCAATTATTTTCCAAACAATTCATCACCATCGCCATAATGCGATGTGATGTGATGAGGCGAAGTGAAGTGAGGTGATTCGACATACTGATAGCTGCAGCGTTATGTGCCTTTGATATAAAACGGAGATTGATATGTGTACACACACACGTATCAAGCGAATCAACCAATCAATCAACGATGAAAAGGAACAACGATTGACCAATTTCACACCCATCAGGCGGGGGGGGGGCACAGTTGTTCGAAGCTCCGCAAACCGTCCGAAGTCCAACAAACCTGTTCGTTGAGTCGTCGGCCGACTTGACATAGCCCCATACACCGAGGTACGGACGTGTGTCCTCTTTCATCGCTCAGCGTTCGAGCCCGGAGGCGCGGGGCGCGTTTTTGCCCCCCGGGGCACGCGCACTGCTTCGGCACGTTCGACAACACCTGAGGCCACGACCACCACCACCACAACCACCAACTGATCAGAGGGGAGCACCTCTGCAGAGCGAAACTTCCACTAACCGATAACCTTCCTACAGCGGAATCGGTATCGGCCGACAACGGCCGCAACACCATCAACGCGTATCGGCAGACACACCCACACACACACACACACAGATATACACATAAACACTACACACCCCACAGCCATAAATACTACACAAACACCATACACACAGCATTATCCACACACAGCAATACATAAACAAACAACCACCTCCTTACACCCACAGCCACCGGCACAAACAGGCATAAACACTCACGCAGCCAGTCTGTGTGCTCTGCGCCTCTCTGTGCTGTTCCATCAAGCGACCAACCGGGCATCTCAAGCAGAGCCTCATCTGCCGCCAACGCTACGTTATATCTTTATTTGATAACGCGGCCGCTGTCGCTGTTGGTTGGTGGGATACTCTGACACCTCTATCTATATGATGGTTATGTAATGAGCGGCGTACTCTTCCACCCTACGAGCAGTGCAAGCTCGTGCTCTAGTGAGCACTCGTCTCTTCTCTACCAGCAGCAGCAGCAGCAACAAACAGTGAGTAACAGTAAGTACAAGTAAAACGTGTAATGCGGTTGAAGCGAGTGAACGACCAAAAATCGAGTCACATGAAGCATGAAGGTGATCATAGTCGTGTGCGTCTATATACATCATCTTTTATTACTGCGTAGTGGTGAATTGCGACGTTCGCGCGAGCTCCTCAGCCGTTCTTACTCCGCCGTAATGTACCGGTCGACAAGAACAATAACAACACCACAACAACAACCAGAAAAATAACATCACCATAATAGTCACGACCGAAACTACAACAGCTGCGGCGCCAACAACAACAACAACATCTGAACCATGCTCAAGAACAAAGCACCTGAAAACTACTCCATAGTCAAAAACAACGTTACAACAGCAACATCAAGAAAGAACATCAACAATAACACCGTGATCAACAACAAAGCGAGCGGTAGAATCAGGTGCGGTTTCCAATGCGCGCGCTGTTCGACAATTCACTGGACGTCAGTCGTCACCATGCGTGTTTGACATTGTTGCAAAGTTCGATCGTTTTTTTCTTAATATTCAGAGTAGTCATTCATGTTATGAATCGGCATGATACAGGCATATACGTGTTAGTATATGCTTCCTGCTTGTATAACATAAGACTGTTCTGGATGTGCTGACAGGGCAGTGTTCCACTGAGTAAGTGTGCGTCGCTCCGGCCCAGCCAAGGTCACGCGCAAAATGCCAAAAAAAAACTGCCAGCCTACAGAAACTTTGTTTTTATCATATATAATATAATATATATATATATATATATATATATATATATATATATATACCGTTTAATTATAATACCTATTACCTATTCAGCTAAACTTTGTTTATCAAATGTCACCTACAGACATACAGACAGAAAGACAGGTCAACGTCGTTGTTTCTGTTATCCCACAGGTGCTGTTGGTTGTTGGTGCTGCTGTTCCAGTTTCCGGAACTTTGCTGACCGGTGGTATTTCTTTCCTACTTCTTTCTTGTGAGGAAATCTTGTCTAGTTCCTGATTCTAAATTGTAGCTGTTGCTGAGAGTGATACTACAACAACTTACTACTACTACTACCACCACTACTACCACTACTGGCAGTTCGCAGTGAAAAACGAATTCGATCCTGAAAGGGAAATGCTGGCAAGACCGCAAAAGCCACGTTGGATGGTACACAGCGCGTGGTTGAGTGAAAGCGGCCGAGAGAGGGAGGCCGGGGAGAAGGGCAACATATCGAGAGGGGCAGATAGACCGAACTAGCGAGTCCATCTGTCGTCGAGGCGTCGGTGGAAGCGCGAAATCCAGAATCAGATGTTCGCACGGCTGGGCCAGTGGCGGTTGTCTCCAGCGCAGGTGCTCGTTCGAATTGCTCCTCGCCGGACCCCCGAGCCAGCAGCGGGTCGTCGTTGTAGTGAAATGGCCGGTTCGAGTTCCGGAGCTGCTGGCGGGGTCGCTAGGGCCGCGTCCACCACGAGCAGCAGCAGCGGCGGGTCACAATACGTGAACCGTCTAGGCAGTGAACGCAGCCCGTATCTACTGCAGCATGCCAGCAATCCCGTCGGCTGGTACCCGTGGGGTGAGGAGGCGTTCAGCGCAGCCCGGCGAGACGACAAGCTCATCTTTCTGTCGATAGGCTACTCGACGTGCCACTGGTGTCACGTTATGGAGCGGGAAAGCTTCGAGGACGTCGAAGGTAAGGAAGGATCGAGAGAGAGGGAGAGAGTGACAAACAATACAGCCAGTACTATATTTGGCAGTCCAACAAGTCAATCATCGTCTTACATATAATGTCGCCATCGTGATGTTGTAATGCCGTTCAATTTCTCCTGATTGGTTTGAGTTGCTGGCTAGAAGTACCACAGTGTCATAGGTCCACGCGATTAACGGTTGCAGCTGTCTGCCACTAATATACTCCTGGGATATCGCAAATACCGTCTAGTATAATATAGAGAAATGCTTGCAGTCAAATGCAAGCAGGGGATCTGCACATCAATTAGAATTCAAATAACACTCGGATGGTCGAAGTGAGGGTCCAGCAAGGGGCTTTGGCAAGCCAGCTCTTCGTAGAATGGCTAGACGCATCCCCACGGGTCCGTGAACGGAGGCCACGACGAGATCTATGAGAGCCGGTGAAGCACGAGGCACTCCTCCCACGGTCTCAAAGAAGTGCCACACATTTTCGAACCCTAGGTGGGGGGGGCGGTGGAATGGATTGAGGTTTTTAGTGGGTGAAAATCCCACACTAGGCGCTGTTGGTTGTCATTACCAATAGTGCATTGGTGTTTCCAAACCTCCCATATAAAAAAAATATATCACACGTGCTTATATATATATATATATATATATTATTGGCAACTATGTTTGTGTATGTACGTTTTCGGTGCTCTATGGCGGTGGACATCGGAATTCATCGCTTGACATCAGTGGCGCGACTGCTCAACGAGAATTTCATACCGGTTAAGGTGGACCGTGAGGAGCGTCCAGACGTTGACAAGATCTACATGACTTACGTGCAGGTCACCTCGGGCAGTGGCGGATGGCCGCTGTCTGTGTGGCTGACTCCGCAGCTAGAGCCTGTGTTCGGTGGCACCTACTTTCCTCGCGATGATCACGCATACGGCCGGCCCGGCTTCAAGACTATCTTGTCGATGATGCACGATAAGTATGTTATCTAACTTTTTTATATATATATATATATATAAAAGTTCAAGATCCCCAACTAGATCCAGAACACTTTGGCAAGAAATTAAAAGGTAAAACAAGTTATCAAGTGTATATATACAATAAAGAGAGAGATCAAAAAGCATTCGAGGCATTTTACTTTTGTTGACTATTCCAGGCAGACAACAAGTTCCTTACGATACTGAATCAAACTTAAAGCGTGGCTAGTAATCCACAATTTTACATTTGATATAAATGTCCCTCCGCTCGGCGTTCCCTGTAGGTGGAACTCGGATAAGCGGGACAAGATGACCAGTGAAGCTGGACGAATCACTCGGCTATTGAAGCGGGCCGCGAATGTCGCGGTCAACGAAGAGGCTGTCGAGCAGTTCAATCCGACGCAGTGTGTCGGCCGTTGCTTCGAGATGCTCGAGCGCAACTTCGACCATGTTCACGGCGGGTTCGATCGCGCACCCAAGTTTCCTCAGTGCGTCAACGCAAGCTTTCTGCTCACGCTGCACATGGCCAAGGGCGACCTGAAAGCGTTCAACATGGTCGAGCGACAGCTGGTGGCGATGTCGCGCGGTGGCATACATGACCACCTGGCCGGCGGCTTCCACCGGTACTCGGTAGACGTTGAGTGGCACGTGCCGCACTTCGAGAAGATGCTCTACGATCAGGCGCAGCTGCTCGGTTTGTACTCTCTAGCGGCCAGAATCGCAACGGATCGGGATAACGCCAACACGTTCCGCGAGGTGGCCCGAAGTATTGCAGGTTTGTACATATATACGGGGCCATCCTACCTACGAGGTGCGGCGTAATCTCTATGAGTTTTGCTCATTTTACGCTTGACACGCCTGGTTTGTCTTTTTATTAGCTTGCTTAGCTTTCTTTTAATCTCATGGGTATTTTTGGGTCCATATTGATCCTATAACGATTTTTGTTTTCCATATATATGCTAAAACTAAACGACTCATAGTCGTGGAAGTCTCTTGACTGACACTACGCATACTAGCCATTGGGAAATCTGAGGAATTCGAGTAAGACCGCATAAACAGGTTTAAGTAACTGTGTGCAAAAGAAACGAATATATACAGTTGTACTATTTGTGAGCTGAGGCAGATAATGCGCGCATCATTGAAAACCCGTCTTTTATGTAAACGTCATCTGTGTCTCTTCCATATATATATATATATATCACTTCGTACTGTATTGGCGTGATTTCAGATTACGTCAACCGAGATCTATCGTATCCCGAAGGCGGATTCTACAGTGCTGAAGATGCTGATAGCTTTGCGACATTTGGTAGCAATACGAGTACCAGCGGATCGAATCATAAAAGGGAAGGCGCATTTTACGTCTGGACATGGTCTGAAATCCACAAATTTCTATCCGAGATCGAAGCGAAGGTATTCTGCGAATACTTCTGTGTTGATGAACAAGGCAATGTTGACCCTCACGTCGATCCGCATGGTGAGCTGCTCAACCAAATGTACTCATCAATCGCAGTAACGCGATTGCCGTTGCTCAAATGTTCGACATGACGGAGGCCGACGTACAAACGACGCTGGAGAGTGCTAAGAGAAAGCTGTTGAAACAGAGACTTGAGTCACGGCCCCGTCCGCATCTGGACAACAAGATTGTGACCGCTTGGAATGGGCTAATGATTAGTGGGCTCGCAAAGGCGGCACGCTGTCTGGAAAGACCGGAGTACGCCGAGCGTGCCCTGAAAGCCGTCCGCTTCTTACGAAAGCACTCGTACGACAGCAAAACGAAAAGCCTTTTTCGGAGTGTCTATACGGAGGGCGAGAGGGATTGCGCTCGTGTTGTGCAATTAGAGCAGCCTATTGCCGCTGTGCTCGACGATTATGTTTTCCTCATACAGGGTCTGCTGGATCTCTACGACGCGACCATGGATGAGTCGCTCCTACTGTTCGCCCGTGAGCTTCAGGAACGACAGGACGATCTGTTCTGGGACTCCGAGCGCGGCGGGTACTACCAGTCGGCGAAAACGTCGCCGCAGCTCATCTTCTCGATTAAGGATGACCAGGACGGCGCGGAACCCAGCGCCAACTCTGTAACACTTGCCAATCTCGTTCGCCTCGACGTCATCTTTAACAACGAGAAGTTTCGTTTGGGCACTTCGAAGCTGATCAAATTGTTTGCGGATCGCCTCGTGAAGATACCGATGGCCCTCCCGGAGATGGTTTCGTCTGTGCTTCGCCACTCGAGTTCACCTGTGAAGGTCATTCTTAGCTCGCCAAGCGGGAACGTGTCTTCGATGAAGGCCGTCTGCGATCGAGTGCTTCACCCATTTATGGTTGTGCTTCGCGCGCACCCCAGCTCGATGCTAGCCATTGACGCCGATTTTCCGCCTGTGTCCGGTCAGACCACGGCTTATGTCTGCAAAGACTTTGCGTGCCAACCGCCTACCACAGACGAGCACGAGTTGCTAAGAGTCCTGCAACATGAATCAGCTCATCCTCTCTTGGGCCGCTAAGCGTACTTTGTTTACACGTATTCCAGGATCAATGCAACGAGGTGTCGAATGATCTACGTCTAAAAAGTGAAGACGCGTTTAGATCTATGAAATTAAACGATCCGGTTCAAGGCAATAAGGTATCGAACAATCCGCAACTCGAAAGTGAAGTGCTTAGATCTAAAAACTTAAGTGATCCACAGAAGGTGGATTAATTCTACTCGCTGTCTGCTTTCAAAAACTAGTTTTTATCACTTATTATTAGGCACCCGAAGCGATCGTGGACGGGAAGAGGGTTATGTTGTCGAGCATTGGCTGGCTAAAGTGTATGTCAACCTTCGCTGATATAAGTATTTTCTTAGAATTGTATTTTTAAGAGAAAAATTTAAATGCATGTTTGCTGTGCTACCGTTATTCTGCCAGCGTAGGGTTGCCGAGCTGCGGATACGCCCAACCATTAATGTCAGCTTCCTTGTGATATTATCTTATAAACAGACGTGGCTGATAATGGACTATCACACATTATTGACTGCACAACAATAAAGGGTCGCGTAATTTAGCAGCAGTAGTGGTTTATTAGTATAAGTGTTACTAAAAAAAGAACAATAAAAATAATATATAAAGACTCGATGTTGAACTTGACCATTGTTGCGTGTGATGATTATTTACAGTCGTATTATACAAGAGTACGAATGAAGGCCTTGCGATGCGGTGTGGCAGGGGACGCATAAAGGCGTACCGGATACTGTTGAGGGGTTCGACATGACCACTTCTTTACTTCTCTGCGAACCTGCTAGAAACGATCGATAAGTGTAATAATTCGATCATGCTCGGCCTTTGCAGAATGCTCACTGCCATCACCGAGGTTCCCAGCATATTCTGCAAACGTCACGATCGCAAAAACACCAATATCAACATGAGTAAATAAGTAAACCCGTTAGAAAACAACAACCGGTAGTTCTTCGCTGTAAATATAGGCGACCTAATCAAGACATTGCTCATATTATATAGCCAGTTTTGAGCAGAATGAACTACACACAAGTAGGGGTTGGAAACAGTAACGGGCTATGGCAGTTATCTTTTTTTATCGCATTCGTACCGATATATGGATAATCGTTGCAGTTCGAGATGAACTAACCTCGCATAATTTGTCGGACCTGATTAACACTTCCGCCACGCATATTAAGAACCTGTAGAACCTTCTTCTTGATCGATTCTGGTCCGGCAGCACAAATGTCGACGATGATGTAGTCGATCAGCTGTAGGGTGTATAGCCCACGTTCCAGTCGTTTCAAGTAAATCTCTTCCTCGGTGTATTCTTCAGACTACAATACGCACACACCCAAAAGACACATATGTACGAAAATATTTGTCGTCACTACTACCAAGGCTTATGAACAATACGTAATGTCGTTGTTAATGCACGTCGTAAAGCAATTAGCAACTCACATCATTCTGTATGCGCCCAAATAAATCACGGCGTTGCCATTACTTTTGCAAAACATATTGTGCCACCGGATGTAAAAATCGTTTCACAAGATGTCAAAATTAAGCTCTGTAGAGGCAGTAACAAAACAAAAAGGCGAATAAGCGCCGCGTACTCACGTCCATATTGTCGATTTCAATTTCTCGTTCAGCCTGTCGAACCTTGTCGAGGTATTTAAAGTGCAGCTCCATAATTCGGTCGACCTTTTCATGTTCGTTCTCAATAAACTTGTTTAACAGTCGTTCGTGTTGAGTCGGACGGCAGTTTTTGAGCAGCGAACAGACGATGGATACGGTGTGCTCTAAAATTCCATATGCCCAAGTCATTATTAGTTATAAGTTAGTTACGCAAACCTCAACACTGTCAGCATTCGTAGCATGAAATACGAAATCTATACCGTGCACGCGGATATGTTAAATTCATTGACATTTTGCTACTCGCATTCACAGCAATAATAGCAGACGATAGCGAATATCCATACCCTCGTGTTCCTCCGACGTGTAGCTTTTGTTTTTCTTCTTCTTTGGTGTGTGCATCAACAGCGGAAACAGCACTCGAAGGCCGAGGATGTCAACGAACTTGTTGCAATTTTCTACCCCTTCGGGGCCTTGCAGTGCATATTCTAGGGTTTTGAGAGCCCCGCTTCGTGACTGGCGCTTCTCCTTGAGCAGTAAATTCATCAACTGCAAACCTTCACTCTGACGAGGATCATGACCATGCCGTTAGGTTCAAATAGAGTAATCTCTCTCTCTCTCTATATATATATTTATATATGGGGTGGTTCCGATGATTCCGATGTGAAAGTTTTCTTATTCTTCAATGCTCATGTTTAAAAAAAGCTATGTTCTCCAAAACTGAATTCATTTCGCATTAATCTTAATAAGTGAATTGATGGGGCAAAGTTGAGCACGGTAGATACTCAATAAAATCCCAAACCAGGTCTCGTATTTTTGTAAGACTGTTGAAATAGGATGAGGCCGCGATGAGAAAACGCATTTTCATGACGAGTCACTCAGAAAGAGCCCTTACAAGTAGGCAAGTACAAAGTAAATTTTTGTTGCGTTTGTCAATGGCGTACTTTAAGTTATTCTCCAGGAGCTGAAGTAGTACACGTGGTTTTGATAAATATTTCGCAATATATATATATATATATATATATATATATATATATATATATATTTATATATATATATATATATATTTATATATATATATATATATATATTTGAATTTGATTGATTGATTTATTCGCTTGATAAGTGTGTGTACACATATCACCCTTTTATATCAGGGGCGCATAACGCTGCAGCTATTAATTATCTATGTTTTAGTCCGTTGTTTTTTGCCTTTATGTGTTGAGCACCTTCCATCGGGATAGTCTCTGCTTTGTAATCTCTACCTGTGCCTTTTCTGCATTCTTACCTAATCCTAGCGCTTCCCCTAATTTTAGATCCCTAGCCCCTCCTAATTGCGCACACTCCCTAACCAGATGATCTATCGTTTCTTCTCTTTTACCGCATATCCGACATATCGTTGTTTCTAACTTCTTGTATTATAATATAACCATGCTACTTCACCCCTTTCCGATTTTATATTCCCGTATACTTCCTTTAAACTAGTTTTCTGCATAAGTGCTGCCACTTCTATGTGTATGCTGTCTTTACCCTACTTTTAATTTGCCCACTGGACATAACAGTGTCTGCCCATTGTTTACTACTGAGTCCTATTTGTCTTGCCGCAAATTCCACCCTCCTGTCCCATTTTGTTTTTACTCCCATTGCCCCTTTTACCCATTGTATCTTTTTAACCCATCGCTCGTTATTCAATGTCCTAATTCTACTACAGTATCTCAGCTTACTTTGTACTTCTCTTTCAATGAATTTGGACATACCGCCTTCCCCTTCGAGAAACTCTCTGCTACAATTAAAGCGGCATCCCAATGAGAATCGAATTACTTCTCTTTGAATCCCTTCTCCATAAACCCGAGCTATGCACTAGACAGCGTTTCCAAAAGTCAGCCCTGGAACATACATTGCCTTCCAAATGTCTCTTGTAGCTACATATCTATTGAACCCCCATAGACTCTTGCACCTTACCGAATTCCTACCCCTGTCTGCTTTCTTTATTCTTAATATTTCTTCCTCCTTCATTTATTCTCCCTTGGACGCTATAGTTACACCTAAATATTTATATTTATCCCGATATCCCAAACTCCTTTCCCTGCAACCTTAACTTCCGCTCCATTGTAACCCCCGAAAACACTAAAACAGCGCTCTTCTTTTCGTTAAATATCATATCTAGCTCATCTGCTGCCTTCCCACAGGCATCAAGCATTCCTTGAGCCTCTTCTACGTTCCTTGCTAAAATACCCATATCATCTGCAAACAACAGAAGAGGAATTCTAATGAAGGTTTCTTTTTCACCGATCTGCCGCCCCAACCCGGTGTTATTCACCTTTCTAGCGATTCTTTCTATATATATTAGAAAAAGAACTGATGATAAAGGGCATCCCTGTCTCACTCCTTTAGCAACACTATATTCACTCGATTCCCCCTCCTTTCGTTTAATCATTACTGTGTTTTCCCTATAAATTTCCTCCAGTAAGCCTATCCAACTTATGTCAAATCCTTCTTCTGCCATACATTTGCACAATGTATCTCTATTAACTATACCATAAGCTTTTTTTAGATCTACAAAGCCCCCAATACAACCCTGTCCCCTGATCCTGGATATTTCAACTATCTGATTCAGTAGAAAAATATGGTCGTCTAACCTATATCCTTTTCTAAACCCACATTGCCATTCCCCAATTTTACCATTCGCTTCTAACTTTTCTTGTATCCGGCACTTAAAAATTTGCATGAAAATACGGTACGTAATCGGTGTAATAGTTATGGGTCGTCTATTTCTCAAATCATTGTTATCGACGCCATCCTTTGGCAGCAAAGATACCCTTCCCTTACGCCAACTTCTCGGTATGCTACCTCCGGCAAAGATGTTATTAAAAACTTTGGATAAATAACTTATGTAGTTCTCTCCCAACGCATTTAACGCATTTACAATCTCCATTGTTATCGCGCATATATATATATATATGCGCGGTGATAGTGTCGTTGGCCAGTTAAATAAGTTTGCCGGCGGGCTGTGTCGGTCATATATACGCGAATATGTTGTGCGTGCTAATTTCTAAAGTAAACGAGTAGCCCGTGAGCTTCGGCATGATACAACAGTTATGTGTTATGCATATATAGGAAGGTAGGTACCTTTAGAAATCGATCACGATTGGCAGGTAGAAGCAATGCGGAGCAGAGTACATCAAAGAGATTCTCCATCATTTCGAACTCATCTGAACCGCTCGGGTCATGGCGACGAAAATGCTGGAAGCGACAGACGTATATGTTACCGGTAGTAAATAATATGCCCTCTTTACGTGCGTCGAAGGAATGTCATAACTGAGTACCCATTGAGTATCGAGTCAGTTAATACTAAACTAGGCAACCATACATATGCGCAATTGTGTTTTAGAAACCTTCAGTTCAAAGAGAAAAATACTAAGCTAGAAAGCGTTTTACCTCTTCAAAACGCTGCTTAAAAAGACCACAGCAACGAGAGCGTACATACAAAGTTGACAACGACGACGACAAATCTCGCCATGGCGCCGGTGTAACTTTCGACATTAAACGCCCGGGGAATCCAACTAAATATATATATATATATATATATATATATATATATATATATATATATATATATAATTTAGTAATTAAAAAGTATGTTAAATACAATTAGACAGATTCCACTGTCGTCCGCGACAAATCAGTCGCATACGTGTTATCGCGACGTGTTTCACACACACACTTACCGATAGCTGTTGAAGCAGGATGTCAATGCCGTCAATTTCACCCAACATTTTCTGGTTGGGTTCGCAGTTCTGGACGAGGATGGCTAGAATCTCCGAGGCGTACTGCTTGTTGGCATCGAACGGCATCTTGGCGCGGATCCGCCGAAGCAGAAACGCCATGAGACCCTCCTGGGCGGCGGGCGCAGCGTACTCCGGCCGAAACTCGGCAATGTGCTCGATGACGGCGAGTGACTGGTGTACACCGTCGGCTTCCTCCTTGACCGTCTCGTTTAGACGTTGCATGTTCTCCACTAGTAGGAAAGCGACTCGCTTTTCGATCAACGCATCGACCAGAGCCAACGCACCCTCCTGCACAAGACAAGACACGCAACGACATAGCATCAGCTCAATGCAACGTTGTGAGTGCAGCGTTTGATGAAATGGGAAAAAAATATGCTTTCTGGACTGACTCTCAGCCAAGATTTAATGTCCATGGGACTGCTTTTCGCATTGCTTCATAGACGTGGCCGCCCATAAATACAAATGTGGGGCAACGGTGGGGCTCGCCATCGCGCACCTATATGTCTTCTCCGGTCGGTCGCGGGGCGCAGACGAATGCACCCACCACGCCATCGGGCTCGACTTGATGAAATGAAGCAACGTAATTTCAGACAACGTTATATCGTTGGTTTGTCTGTTGGCAATTATGCTTGTTGTCGTTGTGATCATTCAGGGTCGCTGTTCCAGTTAAAACAATATTTGGCCTGACACAGTGGGTTGCTGCTTTTTTGTTTCGGCGGATTTACGTGTACGAGAGCCTGATGACACTCTCCTACGTTTTTAATTATAATTTTAGTTATCACAACACAAAATAGATGTATGTATATATATATATATATATATAATTTTGAGCATAAACGTCTACATGAAGGGTGTTTAAATAAAAAGGTACACATAACACTACCAAACGACAAAAGCAAACAGTAAAACAATAGATTCGTTATTTATCACATTCATTACAGCACAAGAACGAAACCAGCGATACCGTAAAAACAACAACAACAAGTTCGCTATAGCATTACAGTGAGCGCACCAACCTCACTCTCGTTGAGTGTGTCTACGTCGGTCATCTCTTGAAGTAGATCAACAGCCGCAATGGCGATGTCGGTGTTCTCGTGGCTCAGTAGACTCAAGAGTGACTCCAGCGTGTTGTACTGAACGAGAATCGGATAGAATTCGGGATGTGTTGCGACGATATGCATTTCCTGGATAGCTTCATTGAGCTCGACTTCAGATTCCATAAACCTGTAGAAAGTTACACATAGCGTGCATGCACACACGCAAATAAACACAGAGAATACATTTAGTTTCCACTACGGGTTATCGCAACCGTTGCATGCTTTGCAACGGTTGGCGATGTGCTCATACGGTAAATAGTGTATGGGAGGTTTTAAAAACTTTCAAGGAAAAATATGTCATAGCACTTCGCAATGCAGACACTACTACGGGTACTTTTGGAAGAAATTTGCCGCCAGACCGAAAGAACTAAGATCTTCCGGTTTGCTTAGAAGCGCTATTCATCAACTACACACATGCCAAATTTCGCGACAATCGGCGGTGGCAGTTATTATCAAAAACAGTGAAGAGGTTCGGCAATTTTTGAGGGATCAAAATCATAAAACGACGAACAACGAATCTGCAATAAGTCTGTGCTAAAAGCCAAATCATATGTTCTTAAGTGGTAAAAATGTTACAAACTGCTTATGGAGATCAATCAACAGGAAGCACTGTGTATACGTGACACCGTCGATTTCGCGATGTACGTGAAGTGAACCCTGTTCGGAAGACTTTCAACGTCAATGACCGAAAAGACGTTGAACAAATCGTGATATATTTTTCAACAAATCGCCGATTTGATCAGATAGATCTAAGGAAGATAGCCCAGGAATTAAAGATATCTTACGAATCGTTGTGACTGTCCTGACCAATATTTTATGCGTCAGAAGACTAGCAGCGAAGATCGCTTAAAAATGATGAATTTCACGCAAATGAACGCCCGTCCGGAAATGTCCGAATTAAACCAGAATACTCTGGATTGCTTCAGAAAGTGATTACAGGAGACGAGTTATGAGTGTATGATTGCGAAATTAGGATCAAAGCCCAATCCTTCCAGTGGTGGTTTCAAGGAGCGAGTCGATGGAAGAAATTCAGACTGAGCGGATTCAACACTAAGGTCATTTTGACTGTTTTCTTCGATTACAAGGGAATCATCTTCCACGATGTTTTATTATCTGGTTCTATGGTCAATAATAATACCATCGCAAAATTTTAAGAAGATGGCGATCCCTATCCGCCGGGCCTGGTTCCGTGCAACCTTTTCTTGTTTGCACGGATAAAAGACATTTGGAAGGACAACGTTTCGAGGCCATCGATTGCAGGAGCGACTCAACTCGATTCCGAAAGACGCGCTTAAAAATGTTTCGAAGAGTGAGAAAGAAGGTGACACAAGCACGCTGCACCGCACGGGAAAAAGTTTGAAGTAGCAAAGACTAATAAATAAATATACAATTTTCTATAAATATGCATCAGAACCGTTCGATACGCCCTCGTATATACATATGCGAAATTGTCTGGTCATACGAACATGCAAGTTCTCGCCGGTTCGTATTCGATGCAACACATACTATATAAGATTCGATTGGGGACTTACTATATTAACTCACACCACCCTCTCCTTCGTTGTAAAGCGATTCTCGACATACTCCACAAAACAATACCACAAGCTCGACTTACTTTTCAGGCTGATCTGGGAATTTGATTCGTAGCTCCCGATTCTTGAGGGTCTGTCGCTCAAATTTGAGAATGAGCTTCTTTAGCGATTGCACCGTGAGCTCGGGAGTGAGTTCCACCTCAGGCAGGTCATTGATGCTGACTTCATTTGAGATCGTGCCAGTTATAGCACCAGGGCCATCTCCGCCACGTGAATCCGCGGTCCCGCCATTGGCCTCTCTGAATCGCTTCGACGGTCGAATTATGTCGTCCTCGTCCCGGCGAGGTTCCGTCTCGGGCTACAAATAATGGAACTTGGTAGTTCTCTTACTCTCTGTTTACATATATATATATATATATATATATATATATATATATGTCTTATGGCTGTTCATGACTGACAGCAAATCCATTTTTATTCTATTTATGTATTATTAATTATATATATATTTTTAATGAAGACTAAACCATTGCATTATGCAGTTCCTATAATAAACAACGTGTTTAACCTATATATATATATATATATATATATATATACACACACACTGCTAAAAGTCCTTGTCAATTTTAATAAAGGCCTGCCCGCGTGCCGTATCTATTGAAGCAGCTGAGTTTGACCCGCTGAAGATTCGCTGTTAGTTCACTGTGTGAAACCTAGGCGTTCTCGTAACGGTCAAGCTCGTTGTGTTGTTGACCAAAGCTGTCCATCTGTCTCCGATAGGCAGGTGCTTACCTTGTAGTCGAGTAATTCGCCAACGTCCATTGTCCTGCCTTCATCGGTTGCGTTCTCGGCGTGTGGACAATATAGATCGCTCGATAGATATTCACAAGTTGAGCCGTGCTGTGACGAATTTTTACACTGCGAACCGAACCGAAACACCTAACTAGCACCGAACCGTTTCGCTGTGACGCGACGACACAGCTAAACAGCGATCCGTGCGGTGATAGCACACAAAAATACCAACACAATCAATACATACACGCACACACCCAGCACTGACGACTGATCGATAACCACCACCACTCTACCGTTCGGCTCGGTGTTACATTAATTGGTTAGCACTAAGTTAAGGGTGTTGTTGTTGTTGTCATGATTATTATTATTATTATTACTATTATTGACAGCTCGCCGCACAAAAAGCCCAGCCACACAGATCAGCCGCAGCATAACAGCAACATTGCATTCATTGCCTAGCATCAGTGTCTAAGCAACACAATCACCACCACCACCATCATCACCACCGGCTCTACCACACGCCATGAAAACACATCACCTACGATAGGCGGGTGCTGTTTGGAACGTTCACGATAGACCGACCGAGCGACCATCAATTACCTGCCGCCTTTCACTATGTTGTTGCCCGTGTTCCCTCTCCCATTCACCTGTATGCTGTTGCTGGATGTACCATGCAGATCGAGACAAATCCCACCGAGACGCTTCTCCAACTCGGCGTATCGACGCGAGCGCCCAGCAAAGTCAAACCTCGCAAGAGCGCGCCGCTCACCGCCATCAAGTAAGAAGTGGTGATGCGGTCATTTCAAATACAGAAGATACCAACCATACCGGTCGGCCTCCTGCCTGCCTACCGAGCCCCGAAACCAAGGACGGCGACGAAGAAACTAACCGGAGGAAACAAACTTTGTTTTGATGATGATGAAAATGAACAAGAAGAGATTGTCGTGTGGATTCGTTGGTCAGGACAACACACCCGCTGTTCACAGAGCCGATAAGCAAATGGCTTAGTTTTTGCTGGTGGGCGGCGGCACCAGTTCGAATGAATCCGCGCCAGGCGACAACGTAAAACGAACCGACAACCGAAAATCTGTGCCGTCGAATCTAACGTCGATTCTAGCCTGACAGGCAGACTCACATATAGACTGTAAAACAACTGTTCGTTTGGCCTACGTGTGGAAAGAACAGGACAACCAACCTGTTTGTTCTGTTGGCGCCAATTCGCTGCAATTTTCTAGCAGCACAGCATCATCATTGTGGTCATGAATGATTTGAGTTTGTCTTCTTTATCGCTTATTTTTGTGCTAGACTTTTAGCCTAAACGTCGATCGCTGGTAACTGCTGCTGCTGCTGCTGGTGCTGTTGGCACAAATAGAAGGGGATATTTCTTTCATCGTTGTTAATGATCGTCTACTTAGTTTGCATTGTTAGTGGCACTGCATCACTACGTAGGGTCGTCATTATGAATGTATGCCGCTCACTAATATGACATAGGGGCCGAAAATAGAAGCGGGACAGTTGGTTTTGTCCTTTCGTCGAAGCGGTGGAGGTCGACATGTCGACGGGCCCAGTTCATGCCGCAGGTAAGTGGAGAGTGATCGATCGACCGCTGTTAATAACACGCGCTTTCCAGCAGTGGTATATAAAGTGAGAGATTGGTATTTACAGAGTGGTATATAATATAAGAGCTGCCTGATCTGTTGAATGTTTGAAAGAAATAAAAGCATGTTTTTGTTTTACGTGCTGTTGTTCAAAGCCGTTGTTCGCGTCTGTAGTACTCATTCTGGTCGTCACTTTGTTGACAAAACAAAGTTTCATGAACAATTTTGTTTTATATGGAACTATAAACAGTAATGACTTGACGCCTAGTACAGTAGTTAATTAAGGAGTTGCGCGTTGCGTTGATACGCATATTGGTGGAAAATAATCTTGTCAGTAAAAATTGCAACATTTTGTTGGGCCTACCCAACAATATATATATATATATATATATATGCTATTGATTAATGCGCCCCTAACGCTACAATTGTGCGCACACACATTTGTAATTATATATATATCGTTGACTTACAATATCAATTCTCATATTAGATGAAGGGAAGTAAATTGGTATGTAGTAGACCAGCGCATATATATTTGCTATATTTGCTAGCTCATGTATATTTTTCTCATGCGCGAGATTATATTTATATTTATTGATTTACATCCTGATTAACAGTCAGCTCGAACAGTCAGCAAGTCAATTGGCCAGTTATCGAAATGTCTTGTCTAAACTTTAGTAGTTCGAAGCTATTATTCACAAGATTATCTATATATATATATATATATATATATATATATATATATATATATATATATATATATATATATATATATACATATATATATATATATATATATATATATTTATTTATTTTTTTTTTAATGCGACATATAGAGTTTTGTACACTCGTAAAAATAAATATTTTCTTCCAATGAAAGATGGTCTCTGAGAAGTCTTGTTTCGGAGTGATAGTCATATTAATAAAATCCGACACTGGTGTTGTTGCCCGACATATGAGCGCGAAATATGCAATTGCGAGACAACCAACTAAGCAAATCGTTGTGGTCGTGAGCAAATTCTGCTTCTTCTGAAGAATATAAAACACCGACTAGACGATATGACATTATCTTTAAAAAAATATATTTATATATATATATATATATATATTTAAAAAAACATACACGCGCTATGGCAAGTGTGTGCATGCGACAACTGATGACAAAACTATTTTTACGTAACGGCATAACGAATGCCCTCATTATAAGAGGGCACCGTTATCAGGAATCCCAATCGAGCAGCTGTGCGTCGTATCATCAAGTACTCGTATCGTCTTTTAGTAGAGAATTACCGTCATAAACTAGCCGCTCCCTAACTGTCAATTACAGGGAAAGGATTTGTTGATTGCGATGGTAGATCAACTGGATAGCTGTGAGGGAGGACTGGACAACAGCTTGGCAGCTGCTTACCAGCGTAGGTAGCACCCGAAGATCTGGCCTGTTATCGCCGCGTTTCTTAATGCACGCGGATTCACCTCTGCTCAGACAGCTCAATGCTTGGCGAAATCATGTGAAGTGGCTTATTTATGCTGAGCTATTTCCTCAGAACACCACCGGTCGAGATAATTTATTTCGATATTTTGAATTCGATTTTAAAAAAATAGTACACTAATACAAATTGTCACAGTCTAACGAGGCGCTAACACTCGCTGGTGATTTTTCGTTGTCTTCGATCGGCACAATTGCATTAGTAGACATAGCGATAGTGAAATACAGTCTATATAGCTCTTTACTGTTCTAGCTTATACGTGGCTCTCATATCCTCATGTACATACGATGTTTTCGTAACCGTATGTATACGTATGTTTTTTGTGGTTTATGTTTGGTATATATATATATATATATATATATATATATGTTAAGCAGATAAGTTATTATGATCTCGGGTAAGGCTGGCGGCCCAGAAAAGGCCACTTGGTTGATGCCGACCTAGAACGTACAATAATAATAATGATGATGATGATGGTAATATTAATAATAGTAATAACTAGATGTGACGTTCCCTTCTAGGTCGTCCGGCGACCCGCCGCAGCTCCCTGCCACGCTACGATCTGCGGCGGCGCGTTCTCGTGTCGAACCTGAGCCGTAACATCGTGCCAGCCCAGCAGGCCAGTTGCCAGAAGCCCAATGGCGCCGCGCTCACGACGCTGCCTTCAAAGCCGTCCGGAATCGCTGTCCCGTTGGACCTTCTCAAGGATATCCCGACGAACGTGGCGCCGGCAGCGACCGCCGACCGACTGCTCGTAGCGGTAGGCGGTAAGCGGGCGTCGAAGATGCACTGCGTTGTGACGCACCCGGCCGCACGCGGCGTCACCGTGACGCCGGAGAAGAAAGCGAGCGGCGAGAGCAAGTTTCGTATCGACCCCGCCATTCTTCTGCGCAACCCGATTGTGCACACTCCCGTTAAGGCCGTTCCACCCAAGCGACGCTACAGCAGCGAGCCCGTACGAGACACGATGTCGCTGCACCTGCTCAAGGATGACTACGCACCGCCGGCGAAACGTGACCGCCTCGACGCTACTCATAGCGATCACGCCGCGACCGTGCTGACGAACTTTAACGCCAAAGCCTGCCCTTCAGTGGCTGTGAAGGCGACGGCTCGACCCACGGTGGTCGATGGTGGTGATGGTGGTGGGGGTAATCGCGGTAGTGAGGGGCACGCACCCCCGCCGGCGCACACTCGGCCGGTCCCGTTGCCGAGGAAATCGAAAATGGTGGTCTCATCCTCGGTGTCGTCGTCGTCGTCCTCGTCGTCGAGTTCGGGTCGCGGCCGAAGCGAGTCGAGATCCGTCTCGTCGATGAGTTCGCATTCGTCACATTCGACAGACTCCGATCCGATCTACGCGAGGATCGAGAACTGCCGGACGGGCAGTCGCGAAGACGTCGTCAGATGCGGCCTGACCAGCGCGGCGTTGTGCAGCGTATCGCCCACGAAAAGGCTTGGGTCGCGGCGTGAGGTCGACACGTCGCCGATGAAGGCCAGCGCGGCGACAGTGGAGGCGACAGCGAGGGCGGCCGCCCTTCTGCACGAGTGCAGCGATGGCAAAAGACGCAATAGCCTGCAAGGCGGAGACGGCGGCATTCGGCTTCGACCGCGGTTCGGTTCGACGTCGGGTGAGTGTCGGGCCAGAAAGAGCCTGCTGTTCTCTGACGGCGTCGACTCATCGAAGGCCACCTCGGGCATGACTCTGAAGAACATCTACGCCGAAAACCTCCTCCTCACCGACGAAGCTGAGCTGCTGGACGATACGACGACGACGACCATGCCGCGTCGCGTCGCAGCGTCGCCATCGGCGGTGGAAGCAGAAGACAACGACAACGATCGCTGTTCCTCCCGAGTTCAACCTCGAATTCTCAATCAGAGTGGGATCTACTCGAACAACACGCTCGTCGTCGAGTCGAGAAAACTGAAGAACGACGAGGTAGACAGATCGTACGGCTTCACGTGTCGCATGCGACCGATGCTGCGTGCGCTCAGCGGACGGAAGGTCTCGCAGTTTCTGCTGCCGAATAAAAATGTCAGACGAGACACGCAGCTCGATACGCCTCTTAAAGGAGCGAACACGGATCATGGTAAGTTGTCCCCATACACACAAATATATATATATATATATATATATGTGCGCGCATTAAGTACAGTAATCTATAATGCGATGCCAAATGATTTTTTTGGCTTTTCCTTTGCCGCCAGCTGTCACTCTACAGTTGACCGTATATAATTTTCAAGAACGTTCAACTGCGTCTGCCTAGTACAGATGGCAAAAAAACAACCTCCTTAAAAAATGTTTTTAATTCTAGTACAGATGGCAATCGAGTGCTGGGCAGAAGTATAATACATAAGACAGAATATATATATATATATATATATATATTCTGTCTTAAGTATTGAAAATTATATGTAGCTAATAATAGAGTGGAGACTGGTGGCGTACGAAAAGCCAATTGATCCCGGCGAACGTCACACATTTCGGCGTATTCATATAGGGTAACGCATTGCAGTATAGTACCATTAGCTAACGCCAAAAACTTCCAGCGTAAGCGGCAGTAGCGCTGGTATACATTAAGTAAGTTGTTCCTTCTGTTCTAAAGACTTCATCTAACAGGATGTACTCGTGCGCTTACGGTGTATCTGATTTATGAAGCATTTGGCAGCGTACTGTAGCTACATATAGTGCGTGCATTCAATATGATTCCGGCCTGATTATTGCTATTGGTGCAAATCGTTTAGACTATTTCTAATTGATTGTTGCTGCGATTTTCGTCGTGATATGTTTCTCGTTTCACTCATTTGACACAGAAATAGTGGCGCCAGCGTCCATGGACTCAGTGTGTTCTTCAGGAGGTCAGGCGAACGTCGAGAGCGAACGCCAAATGGTGCCAGGCTCCACAACGCCGAATCGAGATGTAGCAATTCAAACGTCCTTCATTGTCCATAACGCCAACGAATGTCCTCGGATAGCGATGGACTCGCCGGCCACGAACAAGAAGACAAAGCGACGCCGCTCGATGGAGATTATAGCCGAAGTTGGCGCGACGGTCAAACGGAAGAGTAGTACACTTCGAGATAGATTTCGGAGATCGCTTGACGCGACACCAGGGAAAATCGTACAAGATGCAAATCCATGAAGCGAATACGGCTTTTAGAGGCTACAGTCTCAAAATCGTACCTGCATTGTGCTTGTGCGAATGTGAACGTATGGTTTGGTGCACAATGTTGCTATTATTTACATATTTATTTTAGATACGCTAATGATAACTGAGCCCCAGTAGTGTGCGCCCAAATCAACACTAAATTGCCATCCGAACAGATATTAGCTCCATATATTTTTATAATCTAGATCCATTCCACAAAACTGCCAGATATACAGGTGTTTTAGCGAAATAGCATCTGTAAGGGGTTCATTTTAAAGCAGTGCTTTCGCATGTTGTACATATACGCCAATGAGAAGTTTAAACAGAGGTAAGTGCAAACGTCAGAGATGTAAATCTATGACTGTTGAAAATTTCAGACATCTTGTAAGCATCTGAACAGCCGACAAGCGAAGTTTGTTGGAATGCACAGTTTAAGCTTATATCCCCTTAGAACAAAAATGTTGCATGGGGCACATATGTGTGCTATGCACACAAGTTGCTTGGTAGAAAACGATAGATCATTATTAAGTGCAATCCACGGCCAGCATTATTCTTGTTCTAAATTAACCAGATCTTTTTCCAATGACTAGTACAGTGTACACATATGGTTGCGGCGAAATGTGACTACTTACATATATCTCTGTTCATAATATATCGGAATAGTATCGCAGTACCCTTTACGTATGGATAGGGCATTGCGCGTATATACGGACTTCATACAACATTAGTGTGATGCGTTATTTTTCTTGTATAAACTGATAATCTCGGTGCTGTTGTGCGTTTGTGAGAAGTCCACGGTTTAAGTACATTACATTTTGACGAACACCCGCAACAAACAACCTAGCTCTTTAGAGCGACTGCGTAGCGTGTTCTATATATGTATGTGTTCTATTATACAAAGCGAGCTCCAGGAACCCTGTTTAGGGTGGAGATTCGTTGTTAAGGCTACAAATAGGCCGCCGACTGTAATTTTGTAGAGCCGTGTCTCAGTTATCTGTCTTTCGCTACCTGTCGAAGAGTGTTGCCGATGTCACATGTTGTGCAATACTACCTACGTGTTTGTTTATATTTTTTGTGTTTGGGGTTTTAGCTTGGACTGGCGTCATGCTTAGGACAACAGGTCAGGCAATAGATAGCCTGCCAATGCTGGCTATATGTGGGAAGTGAGCTTGATAGCGTTCTTGTTATGTCTATCTGCAGCAATGTGAGTTTTCCTGCAGATAACGTCAGTTACATTCCTAGGGATCAAAGTGTTTTTTTTGTGTCTTTTGCGATACATTAACTAGCTGGTGATAGAAGCTCGTTATGGAAGCGGGCATACCTGTACGAGCGACGATCGGACACATGTCTGCTGCGGTAAATATGGTTAAACATTATCGCCAATTGTACACTCAGTTTAAAATAAATGCTGGTTCCTACATAAAGTATCCCGACTTATAATTGCTAGATACGTCATGAACAGGCGCTCTTCTTGTCGCGGTACGCACCCAAAATGTGAAGCCTGATGGCAAAAGCCTGTTTTCTAACAATTCGCTCTGTTCCTTTCTGAGCCGCTTAAGCTGATTTTTGAGAGATCCTATAGTTATGGTATCGTTCCTGATATGCTCAAGGTAAGTATTGTAACTATGATCCAGAAGAGGAGGCAAATATCAGATGTGGGAATTTAGAGATATGTACCCACAATGCTCACGACTCTCGTTAGGGAAAAGGAGAGCATTGGTGTGCATGCTGCCACATTGAACTGGTTTTGCTCCTATTTAGGAAATGAATTTTTACCCGTGAGGATGGATTGGGTTCTTAGTCACTCGTTCCCTGCATTCTCGGGGAAATCTTAATGTGGCTGTGCATCTCCTTTGTTTTATACAATGTGTGTACTTGATATTTGTATATATGTACCGTCTTATGTGAAATACCTTGAATACGCAGATGGCCTCAAATTGTACTGCAAAATAAAAAACGAAGGCGATCCCATAAAACTTGAACAAGCTATGACTGGTTGGGTACTGATGTTTGGTCAATAGAATTCTGTTATCTATGCATAAACGCGGTGTCTTAAAGCATGGACTTTTATATCATGATTATATAATTGATGGTGGCACACTCCCTACATCGACTATATGTCGCGACTTTGGTGTTCAAGTGTCTGCTGAGCTCGATTTCAGTCTTTTTTCAAAACTATTAGTCAAATCACCTTCTGTAGTCCTAATTAACATAACGTTTATATGTTTTATTGTAAAAATCTATATGTGTATGTTCGTCCTTAAAAATCGATTGTAGAAACTTATTTAAAAGCCTACAGGTGCATTTTTAATGAGGCTCCGTTGGAGATATTCCTGAAATCGCCAAGACAATAATTTGCCTGAAATCACATCACTATTATCGAGCCAGAACTCGAGATTTTTGTTTCAGTAGGAACAAGCAAATCAGGCACACAACATCTTAGACCAAACTCTAGGAAGTCAATGCTTCGTCTACTCGAAGATACACGGACACGCATAAACAATATGTATGCAATATGAACGCATAAACAATATGTATGCTGGCTTATGTCAATGTGTCAAACACGTTTCATTGACTCACTTTACCGTTCTGACATCATCTTTATTTTGTGTACAAAACAACCCTCCTTTTACAAGTAAAGGCGTTTTTCATGTTTTGTGTTCTATTCCGATAATCAAATATGTCGGAAAGGAAAATTTGCTGTTTGTTAAAGGTTTCGCGATTAGGGCATAATTCTTAAAGGCGAGTACCAACGATACTTGAAATCAGGATGGAGAACGAGTTTTAAATAAGGTAATTAGATTGGCTGTCAGGTATGTTATTTTATGTGTCGAAAGTGGTTTGCGATCGGGGCGCAAGTTTCGTAAGCGAGTATCAACGATTTTTGAAACCGTGATGGAGAAGGAATTTTAATTTTTTATTATTATTAACACCCATGTTGGTTAAATTAACTTGCGAGTTCAGTTATTGACTGAACTGCAGTACATGCTGCGGCGTGAATTTTAAATATGATATGAGAGATAGATCCAAAATACTAGAATCGTGACAAAACGTACGCGGGCAGGAGAAGGTTTAGGTCCAGATCCGACCTTCGAAAAGATTAGATATTATAGGTGCTGTAAAATGGTATTCTTGACCTTTGTCCCAAAATCCGGTAAACTCCGAAAGATTCCGCCCTATAAGTATGCATTTTTGATTTTGGAAAGTTGTCAAGCAGATTATCAACAAGCGAATAGTATCGGAACTCTAATAAAAGCAGATCGTGTCGGCTAATCGTCACGGTTCAGCTCCCAACATTGCATATATTCAGCCACCTGTAAAGTGCAAAACACAGTTGAAGCACTAAGAAAGACTATGCTGCCACCTGTAAAGTGCAAAACACAGTTGAAGCACTAGCTTGAATTAGCTCGTTACTCCATTAGACGTCAAAAACGCTTGTAATGAGCTCTGGTAGAACGTCATAAACAAAAGTGTATGTGGACAAAGAAGTATATCTGTACTTACAGATCGAGCTTCCACTTACCGGTAATAACCCTCTAAAACACATTACCTACGATGGAATACATAAACTACTACGGGGGGTCGGATCTGAGGCCTACGCAGACAACCCGGCATAGCTCATCGCTACCCGCGACGAAAAGTCACTCGAAAACACGGTCAACAGAGCTAAATCACTTTCACTCCATTCACTAAACATCGAACTGGCTTCACAACAAAAATGAAAAGCACATGACATAAACGGGACGGGGTGGAGAAAATTATCAACGAAACCCAGCGCGATTTTTCTCAAACGAGAAGGACCGTTTGACAAGTAGTTTGATTACAAATTTGACCTAAATCGGTCAGTCCGTTAGCACAGAGAGCTCGAGCGTGGTCCAGAAGTTGTCACCAGTATCCACAGTTCACACCGTAAAACAAAAGCAGAGTTCTAAGATGACGTGGACTGCATGTCACCGGCAGCCGCGCACAAAGTCCAACCGGAAGATGCAATTTGGCGCCGAAAGCTCTCAGTTGCGCAACAGCCGTAGCACGTCATGCAGGCCTATTCAATGTTGAGTACTAGGAATGCTTCAAGACAAGCGATTCGCATCCTGTGACTGTCTTCGGCGACGTAAATGCATTCGTTAGCCTGAACTCGACGGACAGTTACATCATCCCGACTCGATTGTGTACGACCGCCGATTGTGTGTTATATTCATGCATGACCGATGAGCAGTAAAGCTATGGATGCATGATGGACCTCTGTGATGCGCTGGAACTCACGGAGCGGCAGGCTGTTGAAGAAATGCAGAAGCGCATCCGCAAGCTCATCGAGCAGGAAGAGTAGAGAAACTAGTTTGACGGACGAATCAGATTATTACGAGTGGTTACACAATATTTGGTTTGGTGCTAGCCTGGTTTCTCGTTCGGTGCTAGTCTGGTTCCTTAAAGCTTGCCGTTTTGTATCATCGGTATGTTTGGTCCATGACCGCCACCGGTACTACTTAGTTTCAGCAAATAACTAGATCTCTTACTAATACGTCAAACTTTGTAAGGAGGGCTCCCGTGAAGTGGGTTAAACTTATTAGAATAAATCTACAAATGATTGAGCCCCTTCCATATGTTTTGCGACTTAATTTGGATGTAAACGATGACTCAACGTCTAATTGACTATAAAAGCCTCACAAGACTCAATCCCTTCAACAGTACTTAGTCACAATTATAAAGCTGGAAAGAATAACGCAAATTAAGTTTGCAAAGAAACCTTAACTCTCGCAGAGTAGAAGATCAACTGCAGATCAGCTGCAAGCAGGCGCTCGGGAATGGTATCATCCTCCACTTTATATTGGAGCCCGGTGGCGTGGTGGTTTAAGTCTGCGCCTCGCAACCGGAGGAGACACATAGGTGCGCGGGTTCGAGCCCCACCGTTGCACATTTGCATTTATAGGGTTCCGTCTATGAAGCAATGTGAAAAGCAGTTCCGTGGACGTTAAATCTTGGCTGAGGGTCAGCCCGAAAGCTTTACCTTTTATTGAAATACCATTGGCAAAGAAACATGCAAGTGAATCGGGGTGACACGCTAATACCAGAGAGAATATACACACTCATATACAATATATATATATATATATATATATATATATATATATATATATTAATGTACGAGTCCGGATCATAAAGTTCTAGCGCTATGAATTTTGCCGCCAGACCGGAATCACCAAGGTTTGTTTTACACGCCGACCAAAATCCACTCCAATTGGTGACGTTAATTGTTTGAGTTTGAAGTAAAGAATTGAAGAAAACGAGGTTCGTCGGCTTTAACGAGCCAAAAATGAAGGATGAACGAATCTGCGTCACGTCCTGTGTTAAAAACCAATTCATATGTTGTAACGTGGTGGAAATGTTACAAACTGCTTATAGTGATTGAGAAGTGGCTCGAAACTTAATGTTTATGTGGTACTGTTGATTCGGCCGAGACCTCAGATGACCCCTTTCGGGAAAGCTTTCGACGTCAGTAACAGAAGAAAGCGTTGAAAAAATCGTGATGTTGTACCCAACAATTGTTAAACTACTATCAGGGAGATAGCTGAGGAATTGGAGATATCTTATGGATCTGTTCAACGTGGTGATAGACAGCGTCGGTTGGCGGCAATGTCGAAGCAAGATAAATACATGGCGCTAAATAGAATATGCCGCCACCCTACTAGCGAAAACGCGGAAAGTCACTAAATGCGTGGGCAATCTGTGAGTATATGAGAAGAAATGAGTCTGTAGTCGTTGGTGCGAGCCAGGCTGAGGACGTGCGTGCAAGTCGAGTGAGACGCTATTCCCTTTAGTGCCCCCGGAAAGAGTCTAAGCAAACTGCTCCCAAACATACGGGCGTGGATAGCAAGGCCGAAAGGGGACTTAACCTTCTACCTAACGCAGGTTCTCACGGAACATGGCAACTTCCAGTCATTCCTTTACCAAATAGAGAAGGCCCCATCAAGACATGCCTTTTTTTGCAACGAAGCCGTGGAAGACACCCCACAACACACACTCCTCAGGTGCCAGGCATGGGAAGAGGCCAGAACCATGGCAATTAGACAGATTCGCGAGAGATGGTCCAGAGCGGGACTCACCTATCCCGAAGTACAGGACCCCCGCGAAATGGTATAAAAGAGTTCGTGGAATACATCCTGTGTTCGACCTAAACATAGATATTGGGAGCGGAAATAGCACAGAAGGTGCTAAACACAAAGTACAGAAGATGCAAGGAAAGACAGAATCTTTTTGAGGCAGACACGGCTGAAGAAAGCGCAACTTTGAATGAAACGGGTTTGCAAGTGCTGGGACAAAGTGCGCTTGACAGGTGGGGGAACCCGTGAGTGACCCCGGCCAATTGATCCGATAAAGCACTTGCCACTTCTCCTGATGGCCCATAGCACTGTGGGCCATCAGAGAGTGAAGTTTAAAGGGGGAGGTGCGTTTAGTGGGTATGGGTCTCAGCGGCGTAACATCCATCTGCTGGGGTCGAGTCCCACGCAGCTCGAGATGGAATGCAATATTTCCTACTCGTAGCGGTAGTGCGTAACTGCATTTAACCCTTCTCAACAAAAAAAGTGCAACAATGTCCACAGGTCTGCCACCCCTACCTCCGTTTCTGCCATCCATTGGCCGGCCAACCGCACCGTGAAGGGAATGGCACCAGGCACGGAGCCGGAGGAAAAACGGCAAGACGACTACGTCAGGATGGTAAAGAAGCTAACGGAGATGTTCGAGGAACACAAGGGAGCAGCCGTTGCCAGTGACGACAACGGTGAGTACCTAACGGCACTGCGGTGACTCGTGGTGGGGTGCAAGCTCGACGCTAGGGGCCTAGTGTGGAGGAACCAGCTCATTCTGGGAGCAACAATGCCACAGATGTGAGGGAAGCTCCTCTAGGAGTCCTTGCTAGTCGAGCAGACCGTGACGGCCGCGCTACACGTAGAGAGGTGCCTCACGGAAGCCAGGTGCATCGCAGGACGGTACGGGCAGGTTACGAAGAGCGGTAAGCTGAAGGGCCGGCGCAACGAAGCGGACAAAGGCCGGCGGCAGGGCGAGAACTCAGAACGATGCCAGACGTGTGGATGGGCAAGCCACGAGTACGGGGCCGAAATGTGCCGAAAAACAAGTGAGGGGCCAAAAGTGTAGCAAGTTTTGTCATTTCGGCTGGAAGTGTACGAACGCGGCAGAATCTACAGGCGATCGGCGTGGAAGAGTGGCAACGCTGGGATCGTTGGACCAACAGGCGGAGGATCCAGATGAGGATGAGCGAGCTCGAGTGGACCAACTAAGAAGTACGTACAGGGCGGGTTAGACGCGCACCAAGAGAGTTCGTGAGTAAAGACGGGATAGAATTTAAAACAAGCCTATGAAGGGGAGGAGAATGTAGGATAGCAGTGTCCGTTAAGTAGTGCGGGTATAGACAGCGTCGGTTGGCGAAACAAGATAAATAGATGGCGCCAAATAGATAATGCCGCCACCCTACTAGCGAAGACGCGGGAAGTCACTAAAGGCTCGAGTAATCTGTGAGTATATAAGGAGGCATGAGCATAAATAAAAAGACCACCATTTGTACAGTGTAGACAGTTGGGCCACCGGAAGGCGTACACGCAGTCAATTCCAAAGAAGGTCAGCGAACCGCAAAGGGAACTGTGGATGGGGCAGCATTGCAAGACCTGTTCCAGAATCATGAAGACCCAGCTTGCTTAGATAAGATCGAATCGTCACCGGTGACGAGAATGGGTGCCATCACCTCGAGCCAGAGACCTCCCCCTGAAAACTTCACAGTGTTGCCCTCAGCAGACAAGGCCATGTTCACAATTTGGAACATCTCCAAGGTTCGATACTTATCGAGTTCCTCGAACACGGAAAAGCCATTAACAGTGACGTTCACTGTAAGAGTTTAGCTTAGCTAGTTCATAGCCTACGCAACTCAAGAGCAAAAGGTCTTTGGCTGCTCTCGGAGAAAGTGGCTCTGCTCCGTGAGAACGCGCGTCTACACGTCTCTAAGGCCACACGGAGTGCCCAAGTTCAAGAAAGCAGCTGCCTCAACTCGGACGATGAACTGAAGAACACAGTGGAGCACTGGCTTTGGTCACAGCCGCAGGAATTCTGGGAACAGGAAATCCTTCGCCTTATGAAACATTTGTTGTACTCTGGCTTCTGGTGATTAGTTTTGAATAAACATTTCAATTATACCCACAGGGTCGTTTCGTTCCTTTCCAGTGGAACGTCCTTGATATATATATATATATATATATATATATATACAGGGTCCTCCATACTGTTGTGCACGCATTTCGAGGTTTGATAGAACTCGGCAAGAAAATAAGTTTTTCCTATGGAGGGAAGACGTGGAAACGTCTTGTTTAGGAGAGAGAGTGAAGTTTATAAAAGTAGTTTTTCTGCTTTTTTTTCTTACATAGTTGTGCGAAATCTCTGTTTGCGGGAGAACCAGTCAACGCATGAAGGAACCGATTACACCGGCGTGTTCTGAGGAAAATTCTGCATAACTTGTATATTAACTGCATAAAGTCACTTCACTAGCTTGCGTAGCAAAAAGCTAATACCCAGATTAAGGAACGTAATGAAAAGCCGATATTTTGCGTTAACGCCTTTTCATGAAAAATCGTAAAATTTGTCCATTGCGACCAAAAATGTACGTCCGAAAGACCACTTTCACGCAATAGCAAATTTAATGCCCATCATTTTCGTACCAAACCTCAAAATATGTACCTAAATTTCTCATACGCCCTATGGAAATATGCATGCTTTCGCTTTCGATATGGCTATCGAAAAAGCTCGTACACTTGTACACTAAGCGAATGACATAGCAAGAAGAAAACTAGGCTAGAAAACGGGGGGGGGGGGGGTTGAGGGAATATGTGCTCCCTGAGGGGAGACAGCTGCGCCGGGTGGTTCCAGGCTTTTCTCGCGACAGGTCTGGGCTAAGGTCGTGATGACGCCGGGAATCTCCTCTTTCGTCATCCCTTCATTGCGAAATTACTGATGTGCATGTTCAGTTCTGTTGAAGCAGCTGATTTCCGTAGGGTTCGGAGATCCGTGGCTACCACATCTGGGTCAGGGTCGACCAAGGCGGAGTCGTCCAGGTAGGTATGATACGACGAGGTCATGCTACTTTTCAAAAGGAAAAGAGAAGCTAACAAAAACTAGCAGTGCATTAGGTCACCCAATTGAACGTCTAGCGGACGCCGACGTAATGCGTCTGTCTCTAAAGCAGATCGGCGTGGATCTCGCATACAAGAAGTGGGTGACGTTATAAAGCTCAGGCTCGTGCTCGTATAGTGCAGAAGCATCCGGTCCGGGAGGTGAGAGCTAGATGCGTTCAAGTCAACTTTGACAGCGGTGCTCATGTCATCGTAATAAAAATGTATATGTGCATTAGAATAGCAAACAGGGCGTGTTAAACAAGATGATCGGTAAGTGTTTCCGGAAGCATATCGTACAGAACATGGAAGGGTCCGCAATAAAATTCCAAACAGCAAAAGTATAATTTCCTGGTCTCTTTTCAAGGAAGACCCGTGAGCCAGCAGACTCCTGAAAATCGAGAAACTATTTTCCTCCTATTGTTCGAATGGCTAAAAGCAATTGTATAAACTCTATATATATCTAAAGAGTGAGTCGGGAAAATCTCTCCTGGTCTCCGTTTTTAAAAGCTTATAACTTAAAAGCCCTGTTTCCTGTGCTTGGACTGGAAAAAAAGCTCGAGACTTCATCGCAATGACCAGTCAGCCTATACTTCATCCGATAGACCTAACGAATCATCGCACACTTAACCGCTGACCTAGCTCTGATTTCGTATGGTCTTTGTTGGTTAATAGCTTATAATTTACAACTGTATCTTCCACTATACACGTAAGACATTAAACATGTTTTAGGTGCAAAGTTTATCCTAGGGATCGGATGCGGGTTCAAAGAGAGGGCGTTTTATGCATTTAAATAGAAATAAATATATATGTATATATACATCGTTTAGATATTGCACATCAATATATGTTTCAAAGGTAAGATGGCGGCGCTCTGCAGGGAAACAAGAGCACTATATATATATATATATATATATATATATATATATATATATATAGTCTCCGTGCACATGCAAACAATGCGAGCGAGTTCTAAGCACATTGTCAAGTCTGCGAGCGCACAGAAAACATCAGAACAGAGCTTGCCGGTTTTACTAAAAACGAGGGCGTGTTAGTAGCCACAATAAAACCACAACAGGTCGGTGTGGCAGTTCAAGGTGAAATTTAACAAAATTATTCGGCGGGGCGGAGGCGGCAGTCCAAGCAGCGCGGGCATTCGTAAACACGGAAAAACCAGGGAACGTGGTGGTGAAATTGAACCTTTGTGAAGCATTCAAAACGAGTCCTTCAAGCCAAAACTCCCTTGTGCGGAAAATGGAGCACAAAATCTAAGATTTATTACTAATAGCCTGACAAAATTGCAGAGAGCCCTTACTGGTATCTTGAGACACGATGGCTCTGGTTTATCTGGGATCTCGCAAGTAGAATGGAGACAGTGGCGGGGGACCAACTCAAAGAGGAATATTTGAGAAAACAATTGTCTTTGCGTGCAGAGGTAATGCCGTTTTTATAGCTGGCCACTGGATGACTAAATGAGCTACTGTTGTTTAAACTAATCAAATATTATTCATATTACTACTTCTTTGATTAATTTACTTTTATTTTCCTTTCGACGCAACGAGCACAAGACCTTCGTCAAGCCCATGGGCAACATCCGCAGTACAGAGGCTGTATGCTTTCGAGTGTATTTGCAAGTACTCATGAATAAAGCTATGTGTTTCATTCATTCAAATACGTTCGAACCTTACCCGGGTCATTGCCTAATACTCATAATAAATATTGTATCGAGGTTTCCCTTTTGGCCAGTATGGCGATAATCCAACCACGCGGCCACCACGTGCACCGCCGACTCGTGGTGCTACAACCTTAACATCGTCGTCGTCGGGCCTACGCACCTGACCCGCAGCGGCGGCACCACCGGAGACAACGCACGCCACACGTGTTAATGCGTAGTTTAAACCAACGAATCAGCGAAGAGGACGAGTGGAAACTTTTCGATGTCAAATGTTCGAGAAGATTGTGAAGATTGAAGAAGAACGCATGTTTATAAGGATTCACCGGGATGAACAGGGAACAAGTTTTCGGCATTTACGAATTTTCTATGGCGTCCGAATCGAACTTGCAATTAATAACATCAGGGCGACAAATCATCTGCACCGCACCATTTTTCCGTGTCTGTATTTTTAACTTACAGATACTATGAAACCGTAGCTTGACACAAAGCAGTACTAACAAATCATACCAGCAAAACAATTCGTGAACAATTCTTGACAGGCTCCAGAGGGAGAAGGGCCTGGAGAAACTGACACACATATAAGAAGTTTAATCTCTAAATGTATCGACTGGTAATAATTCGATAACAAAATAAGTATGAATAAGTATTCACCACGGAAGGGGTGTCCATAACATAGTCGTCAAGTCAGAGCTATCGGTTTACCGCGGATGAGTTAGTCAGTGTTATTTAAGATGTCACTTGCCGCTGGCGGTTGGTCCGCATCCTGACGGAATCAATACGTAGGCAAGTTGCCGAAGTGTTCACTAAGGTTTTGTGCTCAGTCGCAGATAACAACGACAACACTGCCTGGCCCTCTCTGTTCTCTTTCGCGCCCGTCGTCCTCCGCCCTCGCGATGGTGGGAAAGATGACCGCCCGTTGGCGGTTATCGTCTGGAAGAACCTCCGCGACTTTACTGATGGAAGACGGTTTGACTTTAGGGGTAGCCCTGCCCCAAACCAACGTCCCCGGCAACGGACGGTCGATACTGCCCGATCCTCTAGCTATTACCAAGCTCCCGGAAAGCAACGTTTCTTCGGCGGCAAGGGTCTTGATCTCAGAAAACACGCTAGCGCAGAAACCCAGCGAGTCAGCCGTGCTACTGGATAAGCACCCCCGCGCCCTCACTCCTAACATGGCCTAACCCTTCTCACGTGCCCTTGCCTTCAACTACATCAGACGAGAACGTCCGGTATGCCATAAAAACGATTTTTCGTAGTTCAGCAGCAGGCCTGGATTGCATCAGACCACGGCTCTTACAAGACATGTTGTCCTGTGCTTTAAGGGCTGCTGCCGACCGGCTTGCGGCTGCCCTGGCCAAGGTCGTCGATCTTCTTCGCTGGGGATCGCATCTCGCCGACTGGCGACCCCTCACCTTCGAGGCCCGATTGGTTGCCCTAAAAAAAAAGATGGTTTTGTGAGACCCATCGTATGCTCCTCCGCAATCCGGGGCTGGCGGCAAAGATCTGCATTTTTTAAAACAAGGCAGACGTCTCATGTGCTCTTGGTAGTCATCAGTTCGGGTTTGCGACACTGGGAGGATGCAAGGCCGCGGTGCATTCAACTCGGTCCTTCTTGGAGTCTCACTCCGGAGCCACTCTTATGGTCAAGCTTGACTTCAAGAACGCCTTTAAGGCTCTCCGGGGAGAGCACCTGTTAAATGCGGTCAAAGCTTGGGCACCGAGTATGTTCCACCAGGTAAAACTAGCTTATAAAATAGCTCTGTTCTGCCTGGCTATCAAGGGGTTATTCGACTCTTTCGAGGCGGGAAACCTGATGCAGTTCTGAGGGGCATCCACATAGTTATTTAGTTCGCGAAGCGGAGTGACCTGGCCCTAAATCCTGCAAATTGCGAGGTCTATGTCGTAGGAGGTGCTACTGATTCTGAAGTGCTGTAGGCACTCTCCCAGTGTGCAGGACTATTGGCACGAATCTAGAGTTGCTAGGCGTTCCCCTATCCCCGCAGGGAGTTCCGGTACCCCTCGAAAGGTGTCTAGAAAAACTAGAGCATGCGATGTCACGTATTCAATTGGTAGGATCTCGCCGGGGCATTTTTCTTATGAGATCTTCATTTTTGACCCTACGCCTCTATTACCTGTTCCGAGGTGCAGACTACTTGCTTGCTTTAGGACTCCTTCAGCAACTTAACGACAGCGTGTTAACTACAGTAGAGGCGCTGTTAAACCTCAACCTATCGGCAGAAGCACGTCAACAAGCTCTCCTCCCCAATATTTGGGGGGGGGGGGGTAGGGTTGACTGATGCTATTGCCCTATCAGAGATAGCTCTGGTAGCTTCCCTCCACAGGTCTTTGCAACAGGCTAAATCACTTCTCGCTCTTACGGACCTAGAAACTCGATTAGAAACAAGCCGCCGTAGAGCAGATGCCCTGTGCGGCCAAGACCCGAAGCTGGACGCCAGAGAGATTGGTCGGTAACTTTATATGAGCAAAGAGTTGAAAATCTCATCGCGGGAAGCGCCACAGACGCTGATAGGGCCAGTCCGCGCGCCGTCTTCACCAAAGGGGCGGGCGCATGGCTCCACGTCATTCTTTGTGCTTGTATCGAGACTCTCTTAGATGACGAGTCGGTGAGAATCGCGGTTGGACTTCGTTCGTCTTCAACAGAGCCTTACGCTCTAGTGGCCTACCGTGCGTCCTGGAACCCGTCGGACTGGACAGGGATGGCGGTCTGACCTTAACCCTGTTCAACGGTTGCATAATGGTTTGGGACGCGACAGTTACTGACTTATTAGCCCGTTCAATGGTCATTGCTGGCGCGGCCCGGGCCGGATATGCTTCAGCTCTCGTCGTCAGAGGCAAGGTAAGAAAGTATCAGAACATCGGGTACCCATGCGCGTTCTACACACTTGCCTTTGAGACTCTTGGTGGACCGGGCCCGTCCACTTGCGGTTTTGTGCAGAAGGTCGGGAAGCGACTAGTTCTAGCCAGCGGTGATAGGCGAGCGGGCGATTTTCTCAGTCAGCGCCAGTCGCTGGATACGCAACAGGGCAACGCAGCCTCGGTCCGGGGAACGCTTTAGAGACGGTTGGTCTCTACATGGAACCCTTTGTAAATGTGCACACGTTCGCTGGGACCCAATTGTCATGTTCCCACCGTTGGTGATTGCTTACAATAAATAAATAGGTATTATAAAAAATGAATAAATATGAAAATGTATTATTAACGTTAAATTTTTAAAATTGTGATGAATGTTATCAATCCCACAGTACACACTCCCAGACGGAAACGCATATTCTAATAGCAAACACCACGCGGAAAGATGCTAAGTCGCAAAAAACAGCACGCGCTCTTACTGATGTAAGATCATTCATGATATCTATTGTCGATTTCTCACCATGGCTAGCGTCGCGACTACGTTGATTTAGGCGCTCTTTCAGAGGGCCTGGGTTAAGTTGGTCCATAATCGTAGCATCTGCCAACATGGCTCCTTTCTAAAATATTTTTTTAACCAAATTAATTCATTCATACAGCATAGTAGGCTGCGGCAAATTCCGTAGCCCCCTTATACGAAGGCCCCAAAGCCCATCAGAAGGCTTGTTTTTTTCATACGCTCCCTTCTAAATTCATGGTTAGCACCTCGCTTAGAATCAGCCTGGTATTCGCATCGTAAGCAGCAAAGCGTTTGTTTTTTTGCAAATCGGAGATATTTGCAACATGGAATTATATTTTGTGAACCAAGACTGTGTCCCCATATGCAGAGGGTCGTCTGGAGGCGCACAGTAGTCAAGCGCGGGCGGATATTTCATAAGGGTTTTTTGTTTTTATCAAGAACCCGTGGGATTCATTTACACAGTTTGGCAGCCTCCAGAACATCTAAATCATTCTGCGTCGTGTGAATTATTCTAAATTTTTTTTGTATGATCTTTCAATGGCGTTCTCTTATATATTTTTTTAAACAAGGGTTTATTTTATCAATATGTACATGTATCACAATTACTAACATATTAATTTTATAACATCTACAATATTGCTTATATCATCCCTATTGCTTGAGTGTCGGTGACCACTCAACATCACCTTGGCTTTGCCTCTCTGTAAATCTAACGACGCTCTCTGTCGGAGGAACGTGGTCGATCTTGGCTCCGCTGTGGCCTCGAATAGTTTCTTCCCAAGCTCTTTCGTCAGCTTGAGTGCATCCTTGCCCCAAACGCCAGGTGACTCGAGAAGATGCGCGTATAGGCGCCGTTTGTGCATCTCCCGTTGGTGGATATTGTGGCCGACGCTCGCGTTGGCTAGCGCACGTAATAATAATAATAATAATAATAATTACGGCCGCCCTCGCCAAAGTCGTTGATCTTCTTCGCTGGGGCTCGCCGCTCTCCGAATGGCGATCGCTCATCTTTGGGGCCTGACTTTTCGCCCTCAAGAAGAAAGATGGCAGCGTGAGGCCCATCGCATGCTCATCTGCAATCCGGAGGCTAGCGGCAAAAATCGGCATCTTTGAGAACAAGGCAGACATCTCATATGCTCTTGGTGACCATCAGCTTGGGTTTGCGACACCGGGAGGATGTGAGGCCGTAGTGCATTCGACTTGGTCCTTTTTGGAGTCACGCTCTGAAGCTACCCTTGTGGCCAAGCTTGACTTCAGGAACGCGTTTAACAGTATTCGAAGGGACCATTTGTTGAGTGCGCTGAAAGCTTGGGCCCCGAGCATGTTCCACCAGGTGGAACTTGCTTATAAGGAGCCATCCTGCTTTCTTCTGCCGCACGATGTCATATTGTCGCAGACTGGGGCACAGCTGAGCGACCCGCTGGGCCCGCCGCTGTTCTGCCTGGCTGTCAAAGAGTTAGTTGACTCTCTCGAGTGCCCGCTAAACGTATGGTACTTGGACGACGGTGTACTGGGTGGCGCCCCCGATGCAATTCTGAAGGACATCCACAGAATCATCGAGTTCGCTGAACGGAGCGGCCTGGCTCTAAACCCTGCGAAGTGTGAGGTCCATGTTGTAGGAGGTGCTGCGGACTCTGAAGTGCTGAAGGCTCTCCCAGGGTGCAAGACTGTCGGCACAGATTTAGTTGCTGGGCGTACCCCTTTTCCCGCAAGGAGTTCCGGCTGCCCTCGAGAGTTGGCTGGCCAAGCTAGAAGATGCGATGTCACGCATTCACTTGGTGGGTTCTCATCGAGGCCTCTTTCTTCTGAGATCCTCCTTCTCGGCCCTACGTCTCAACCACTTGTTTCGAGGTGCAGATTGTTCACTGGCTTCCGGGCTTCTTGAACGACTCAACGACAGCATGCTGGCTACAGTAGAGGCGTTGCTGAGCCTCAGTCTATCCACTGGTGCACGCTAATAAGCTCCACTCCCCGTTCTTTTGGGGTGGCCTAGGGTTACCTGATGCGACTGTCCTATCTGAGATAGCTCTGGCAGCTTCTCTACACAGGTCTATGCAACAGGCTAGAACCCTTCTCGATTCGGCTGCCCTCACAGACTTAGAACACACACAGCATGGCTACACGCCATTCCCTGTGCCCGGATCGGGACCCGGGATCGGTTAGATGATTAGTCGGTGAGGATTGCCGTCGGACTTCGTTTGGGAACAGACATTGTATACAGTCATACCTGCGTCTGCGGAGACGTCGTCGGGCCAGACGGACGCCGTCTGGCCCGACGTCAGCGCCGTCGTCAGCGCAGGTAGGCGAGCAAGACACCAAGCCCTAAATGAAACCTTCAGTCGGGCTTTACGATCCAGTGGTCTGCCATGCGTCCTTGAACCCGTCGGACTAGACAGGGAAGGCGGCGACTTGACGGGCTGACCTTAACTCCGTTCGAGAGCGGATGCATGCTGGTTTGGGATGCGACAGTTACTGACTCATTAGCCCCTTCAATGGTCAGTGCTGGCACGGCCCGGGCTAGTCATGCTTCGGCTCTCGCTGAGGCAGGCAAGGTTAGAAAGTACCAGAACATCGGGTACCCGTACAGGTTTTACCCCTTGCCTTCGAGATCCTTGGCGGGCCCGGTCCATCCACTCGAAGTTTGCTACAAAAGGTCGGGAAACGCCTGATTCTAGCCAGCGGAGACAAACGAGCGGGTGATTTTCTCAGACAGCGCCTGTCGCTGGATGTGCAACGGGGCAATGCGGCCTCGGTTCGGGGCACTCTCCAGAAATGGCTGGTCCCTACACTGGACCCCCCGTAACGGTGCACACGTTCGCAGGGACCCAAATGTCATGTTCCCACTCTGAATGATTGATTACATTGAATAATAATAAAATTAATAATAATAATAATAATAATAATGTTTTTTTTTTTGAACAAGGGTTTATTTTATCAATATGTACATGTATCACAATTATCAATATATTACTTATATAATATCTACCATATTGCTTATATTATTCTTATTGCTTGAGTGTCGGTGACCACTCAACATCATCTTGGCGTTGCCTATAATAATAATAATAACGGGTGACCAGCGCGAGGGCGAGTTTCTGCGTCAGCAACTCTCGCTCGCAGTGTGTAGGGGAAACGCCGCCGCTATCATCGGCTCTATGGATTGAGAAGGGGAGGGGGTGAGCCTACGCGGGTACACGTTTGGGTCCCACAATTTTAGGGAAATACTGAAAAATAATAATAACAATAATAATAATAATAATAATAATAATAATAATAATAATAATAATAATAATAATAATAATAATAATAATAATAATAATAATAATAATAATAATAATAATAATAATAATAATAATAATATAATAATAATAATAATATAATAATAATAATAATAATAATAATAATAATAATAATAATATTCTGATTACCAATCTAAGAGTCTATGGAGCTGCCGAACGTGTCCAATCGTGGGTATGTTCTTTTATATCATGAAGACGACAAATGGTACAGATCGGGCAAAAGTTTTCACATGTCGAGAGCATATCAGTTGGAGTGGCCCAACGGAGTATCGGCGGCCCACTGCTGTTCAACATTTTTATCAACGATATATTTAAAGTACCAAAACACGGTCGACTGACTCTATTTGCTGATGACACAACACTCTTTGTCGGCGATTTCTCAAAAGAGGTAGAACAGATAATTAAAGAAGGCCTTAAGGGACCCTCAGGTTGGTCTAGTGCCACTGAGAGCGTGAATTGGTCAAAGATTGGCGTTATCCAATTCTTATCTTCTTCCTTCTTCTTATTCTTAGGCGCTGTCTTAGGCTCCAGGTTATCGTTTGAAGCTCATACAGATCACATTCGTACAAAAGTTGTAGGGAGCATCGCTGCCCTGTTCAAGAGCCGTAATATTCTGCCCCGTGACTGTCTGCTCGCCATGTACTACGCCTACGTCTATAGTTATTTGACCAATACAGTTGAAATATTTGGAATGACTTATATGCGCCTTTATGTCCGTTACATCGCCTCCAAAAAAGAGCTTTGCGCGTAAATATTGGAATATCCACCATGGGAGTTCATGCGTTATAAATATGCAGAGTGCCGATTCTGTCTTACCCTCTGCAGAAAGAGATGTCTGTCGTTACTGAGATCAAACGAATCTTAATGGGACTTCATCCAAACCTGCTCAATCTTTCCCAGTCGACATCAACCATGAACACAAGGGATCACACACACAAAACTGCTTATCTTGTCTGCAGCTTCATGTAGCCAATCTCGTTTTTCAATACCAAATCTTGATGCCACATATTGGAACAAGCTCCACCCAGATGTGCGCGCAACCTCTTCTTTGAAAATTTCCAAACAAAATGCTAAGCAATACTAGTTAGGTATCTTAGGCTAATATCAGCTGAACACGATAATAATCATAATGACAATAAATAAAATAATAAGAAGACATGCAATATAAACACTCTTTGCTAGCCCTTGATGGCTTTGAGGAGCTGTGAACCTCTGTACAAATGTAAACCATTCAAGAAAATAATAAAACCGCAGCGTCGATTCGCTAATGTAACAAAGTACCTCGTAAGTAAACTTAATTCGTCTCTTTTGTCGATAATGAACAACGTTTACTTCTTAGTACCTTACTAACTTGGCAGGACACTTCCAGACGGCAGTGACAGTGTGTTTGCAATAATTTATATATATATTTTTTTAAACAAATTTATTCTTTTATTATTTTTTGGTTACATGTGAAATTCTGACGCCGCTTTGGCTACGGCAAAAAAGTGAATCCCTTGCCTGTTGGCAATAAACCTATGATCGGCGCTGCGTTGCCACGCTGTATTTCAACCGATATCCTTTGCAGCAAAAACTGCCATGCTCTCCTATCGCCGGTTGCCACCGCGACTCTGGATCCCAACTCCGCAAGGAAGTTTGTAATTTCTCCCATTGGCCCCAGTGTTTCGAAAGCGACCGGTTGAATGATGAAGTTCTGTTCCAGTTCACGGTATTTGGCTAGCTTGCGGTCTTCGGCGAGGCGGGCGGCTGCTCCGACCTTCCGACTGGTGTGACGAACGTAGGATGCAGCCAGCGTACACGACACGGTGACGTCGTAGACGAGGCATCGGCCTTTGCTCCATGGAACTAAAGTCAGACCATCCGGCCGCAGTTGGCTGTTTGACGACAATCCAACAGGCTCTTTAACAGCAGGGATGTGGGCTGTCTGCAATGCCCGGTGAATTACGTAATTCAGAGCCGAGTGCCTCGAGAACCTGCCGGCGCTCCTCTTGCAGGCTAGAGCATGCTCGCCGGTGGAAGACACCGAGAGGTCGCATCGAGCGCAATTATGAGCAAAGCAGACTGATTCCCCCAAGCGCAGACCGGAGGCGATGCGGAGTGTGGTATATATATATACATATATTATTTTTTTAGCCCTACATGTCTTTGAAGCAAAACAGTTGCAATAACCTTACTTTTATATATGGTTAAATATTATTTCAGTGCGTATATATTGTTTAATATAAATATGTCTAAACATATATTGTATATTATACAGTGGACGTCTCTTGTCAATCCAAGCCTGGAGTAATATTGTAGATTCCATAAACGAATTTTTCTCGAATACAGTCGCTTATTTATACAATACGAAATCGTTCATCACTTGTATTCAAGGTATTTTTTTTTATAACGTATATGTACACATCAAACATATTTTACATATAGTTTTTGGAATGTATATGATTGTTCTTAGTATTATTACACGTTTTTCTTTATATATAGGCGGAGCGCGTCATTTCATCATTAACGATTGACTTTGTAGACGGAAGATGGAGCAGGGCTGGCGCAGGAGTTCGTATCCGTCCACGTAATCACGAGCCAATGGCGCCAAGAACTTCGCCTTGGTGATTCTTCGCCTCTACGACGATTTCGATTCCGAACGGCACCGTTATTACAGTTATGGTGGCGTACAAATACGCTCGTACATACATACATACAAACGTACGATCGTCTACAGGGAGACGCGCCTTTGGACGGCAAAAGTCGGCATACAGGGCCAGGCCAGACAGACAGTCCATTTGAGTCTGTTCGAGTTGGGGCTTCTCTTCAGCTCACTCCAGCAGCTGTTCTAGCGCTGGATGGCGATATCATAGCGATATCCGTCGCGTTCCTTCCTCCGTCGTGGAAAGAGGCGTGTGCGGCGGCCACCAAGACCTGTGAGCTCGAACTGAGCGCTGAAGAGAAGAGAGCCAGCGAATACGGGCAGGCGTCCTTGAAGCCACCTAGCTTGCCTCGTCGTCAATGTGCCCTGGCTGGAACTACTGATGATGATGATGCTGCTGCTGCAGCTGCAGCTAGAACTAGTGGAACTGGACAGGTTTCCCTGGAGAACAGGCATGACGGAAAGAAGGCAGAAGGATAAATTCTCTTTCGCTGTCCTGAAAGAAGGCACGCGTCCCTCTTCGTCGGCCTCGTTTCGCTTTGTACGAGCGGCCTCAACCGCCGACAGGAGCTTGCCTAAAAGAAAAAAGGGATCATGCATCGCCGGCATGCATCGGATTCGGTTACGGCCCCGCCAGCTTTGCCAGCTATTGCCACCACCATATTGATTATTCTCTTTGGCGCTCTTTGACGACGAGAAATAAGATGTAGAAGGAGGAGGAGGAAAACAACATAAAGCGCCTAGTTTTGATTAATATTGGATGCACAATATGATGGGTACTGATTACAAGTCTTACTCGTTGCTAATTTTGGTTCGATTATATCCTTCTTTGGCTGTTTTGCCATTCAATCGCTAACTGATAGATCATATATGTGTATGCTCGTATATATGCAATTTATGCCGGTAACGAATCTACGTTTACGCATATATATATATATATATATATATATATATATATGTAATTGAGTCTAAAGACATAATTTCTACGTAAACATATATATGATGTAGTATGCAAAAAAATCAATTAAGACTACGGTCTGTATATCGTTAAAATGCGATTATTCAGTCCCGATAATTTCATTCGGAGACCAAACACTATCGGTTCTTTCAGAGACAGCTTGTTTAGGACACCATTAATGCCGCTTTGGGCCCCTAGATATCCTTGTTTGGATTTATGAAACAAGTTTTTGAGTAATTTCCGCTACTTCTCCTTACGACATAGCTCTCCACACTATGTGTCTAGTACGTGACGTCAATTGGCTGGTCTTGCGATCAACTTTCGTACGTGCACCGCACCATGGTCTGTTTTGTTCTGAGCTATTGTCCAAAAAACATTTGTGTGACCAACCGGTGTAATTTCGCATTAATATTTTGAGAGAAGAACTTGTCCCTCAAGTCCTACTATTAGCGGATTTTCTTCTTTCTCGCCTACTAAGGCAACTCAGTTTGAAGCCAATTCATTTCCAAATGCAAATACTATATCTCAGACAATTGCAGCCTATGATCTGGATAACGTAGTCGCGACATAGTAGGTCCTTAGCAAGATGTCGGCCTCGGTCAATCTTCCGCCGTCAATATTCTGCCGTCGTCTGGTTGACAAAAACCAGGCGCCGCGGGGCAAAATCTGCACAAAGGATCGTTGTTGTTCTTGTTGTTGGTGTTGTTCTTGCTGTTAAAACAGATGTGGTTTTGCCCCGCAATGAAGAGGCGTTGACCTGCAACCCGTTCGATTTAGTGGTGCCGAACGCGGTCGAACGCGGTGGAACAGAAGCGTCCGTCCAAATCGCAGGTCCGAAGGACCAACCGTCTGCTGAGTTTGCGCTCGCGTCCACGCCGAGGACATCAAAGGTCGGGGACCCTGCACACGACTGTTTTGGACAACGGCTTTTCTCTTGTCAATTTGTCGATCCCCGAGCCGAGTAGCAGAGAGAAAACCTTACAGAGCACGGGAGAGACAGCGAGAGAACCGGAGAGAGAGACAAATATAGAGGACACCGACCCGGTGGTAATCATGGCGGAGTACGCGAGAAAAGCGCGAAGGTCCCGGAAATGTGCTGCGTTACGTACGCTTCGACTGACAGACGCTCAAACCTGTCAACATTCTAACTAAAAATAGAACAGAGAGGTTCGGCCCCGCTCGCTGCTTTGCGGTGGCTGCAGGATTTTATGCACAATAAAATAACTGTATGAACTAGAGAGCAGATATAGAATTCTACCCGTATTATATAGAGCACAAAGTTGCGCCATAGCTGCGCTGGAGGGCGCCTTACACTGCCTTCACGATGGAACAATTCTGCCTTCTCGATTTTCGTCGCAGTCTAATAACGCGCAAAAGTTTGCCAAATTGGGGTGCCCAGGTGTGAGGCACTATTCTGGTTGCGACGGTACCATACAAGTTTATTTGCATATATGAAATGTGCGTGTACCTAAGACTCTACCTAAGCAAGGCGAGGCAATGTTGTGTGCTCGTATGAGCATGTGTACAAACTTACACACTATGGCACTGAGGTAGTGCTCTAGGGATTGGTGTTTTCCGGCTGATTTCCAGCGATGCAAGGAAAACGCGTCTCTTATTATACTAGAATGAGCAGGTTTGCATAATGGTAACTAAGCTAAAATAGGTTCAACACGTCAAAATGAGTCGTGGTGGTCGGAGGGGATGCGCATTTGGGTTCATTAACCAAATCTATGATGGCGGCGCATCCGAAGCTGGTTATGCAGCCCACCTTGCGGAGACTAGCAAGTTGAGAAAATACTCATCAATCGGGTATCCCCACGAATTCTGCCCTTTCGCGTTTGAAACCCTGGGTGCTCCTGGCGTTCGGACCAAGCAGCTGATCCGCAAAGTCGGCACTTTGTTAAACCTGTCATCCGGTGATAACAGGTCGTCGTTGTTTTTCAAACAACGGTTGGATCTTGATATACAACGTGGAAACGCTGCCTCCGTTCGGGGCACACTTCTGAGGTGGTGTCGGCCTGACCTCATCGAAACGGACACGTGACAGCCACAATACGCGCCCACTAGGCATATTGGCTTAGCTAATCCATCGTGATACGTGTAACAAATACATAATGTATTATATTGAGAATAAACTGCCTCATCTACAAAAAAAAAAAAAATCTATGTGACTCACTTTGTCCCACCTTCTAGGCGATTTACTATCTCACGTGTAGCGTTTGTGTTAGGATTGAACGTGCGTGACCCCTAACGAATCGAAATTTCAGCCTTATCACGTACGATATAATACAGGCAAAATCGGGCTGGCATAATCACTCTGGGTTATTTACTGCGGCGCCTTGTGAAGCACGTACATGCGACACGTTTACGGCACTTGCATGCCATGCATTGGCGTGCAGACGGGATTAGTATGCATTCCGCCTACTTAATGGCCCCATACTCTGTATGCCTACACGCAACTCCGTAAACGGATTCTGCGTAAAAATAGTTCTTCTACTTGTTATATTTTAATTGCATATGTCTACTAGCAACTGGCTTTTTTAACGCAGTTTAACATCTAGCCGTACCGATATATTATGCACGAGTCCCTCGAATAGGTGGCTGCTTTTTCTACACAGCCTGGTTGCACATTAGCCTGCTTGTCCGGCCTCAGCGACTGCGGAAACCGCACACAAAGCCGACAGCTACACAGACAAGGATTCTCGACAACTGTTGCTGATCGTATTGACATTGTTTCTTGCTTCGCTTCAATTGATCCTCCTCACGCTATTGCTACACCATTACCGTCAGTGCTTTTTGGTCTTGAAGTGTCCGTGATGAGATAGTCCGCTCGAGTCGAGGGCCCCACGCCTGCGCGGAAAGCAGTCCACCACATGGTTGCCTAGCAATGCTTTTTGTCCCCCGATCTGCCAGTCCCTGATAAGGAGCTTCCTCCCACCGTCACCGTTGTTGTTTGTCGCCTCTATGTCAAGTTTGCCGATACTGCCCCTCCGACGAGTTTGCACTCTCTTACCTGCAGCGGCCTCTGATGTCGTCAATTTCTAACCTACCCACCAAATAAAAGCTTATTTGGCGGTTTAGGGAACATATATATATATATATATATATATATATATATATATATGTTCCCTAAACCGCCAAATAAACTTTTATTTGGTGGGTATATATATATATATATATATATATATATATATATATATATATATACTCGTATATATCTCCAAGAGAACGAACATAGGAAAATAAAGCGATTTTTCGTCGTCAAGTGATATTATTAAACCGTGCTGAGATGCTCATATTTTATGCAATTTTATGCATTTTTTATTATTACTATACCAGCGATTAGAAACAGAAGCGTGGAAAACATACGAGAAACATGGAGAAAAGGCCAAAC